>VYXB01010819.1:1754371-1804025 GCA_013397135.1 Pachyramphus minor | reverse complement strand
CGGCGGTGCGCCCGCGGCGCGCAGCTTTGTTCCGCGACAGCGGAGGCTGCCGTGCCCTCCTCCTGCCCACCCTCCCCTGCCCCGACTGGCCCGCCGAGGCACCTTCCTGGGCAGCGCCTTCCCGCTCCTGCCCGGAGACTCCCCGGGAAGCGATAGAGGATGCCCGGTGGCGGCGAGGCGGGGGGTTCAACTTCCAACCTCAGGCTCCCGTCAAACTTGGGAAGGCGCTCCGCCGAGCACATGACCTTTTGTTGATCTAGCAGGAGCGATTATTTTTAGGCAAGTTAACATCCCGGCCCTCCGTCAGGAGAACATCTTTCTGCCTGAGGAGACAGGGGAAAAAAGGAAAAAGAAAGGAAGAAGTGAAACTCTTGCCTCCAAGTTCTGGCCGTCGCCTCTCTCTCTCTCTCTCGGAGTGTCAAGAGCGGGGTCTGGGTATGACGAGCGGGGCTTGGGTATGACGTATGTGCCCGTCTCCCCCTGCCCGAAGCAGGAGCCTTCCCTGCCTGGAATTAAGTTTTTGCTGTCACTGGCGACGGCTTGTGACCTCCGAGAGTTTAGTCCTTATTTCATATAATCTGGCACTCCTAGGAGGTTTTGAGCCGTTCTCTCAGGCGCTTGTACACACGTCCATTGATGGTCCCGCATCCTTTCCCTCCGGCGTCTTTTTTAAGGGTTATTAATAGCCCCTTGCGCGGCTGCAGTAAACAATCCAAACTTTCATTTCTAAGCGGTAAATAAAAGAACGCCAGGATGCGCGTTACTGAGGTTTTTCTCATCTTCGTGAAAGCTACCTCCTGTATAAACATTTGGTTGTATCTGACTATGCAATACAAGCTAGGTGCTAGACCAGCTGGTTAAAAATATGCTAAGTCAAGCTGTTCGTCGTTCAAACCTACTGAATTTGATAGTAAAGGCATAGAAAAGAAGGCAAGATAAAAACATTTTAAGTGGGCTGAGGAACACGCATGCAGAGAAAGGACAGGAAAGAACACTTAAAAGATCAGAGAAAATTGAAATTGGGAAATGCAGAAAAGAACTTGTTTTAACACTTTCAACCCTTGTTCTGCAACTAGAACGCTTCCTTACTAGAAAGTGGAATTGTCTTGGTCGCTCTACTCCAAGGTCATCTTTAATACAGTTAATTTTCCAGACTTACTTGGAATACTCGATGTTTTTCCTTGGTTTGTTATCGCTACAGTAATAGAACAAAATTGGTTTTGTTTATGTCCACTGTGTTAACTTAGTTCAACTACCTGAGGAAACTGTTACTGTTTTTGATGTCAGTTTTGATCTAATATGATGATGATGTATTTGTCTTGTTCGTACAATTGATAGGTTCAAGTATTTCATATGCTTCACTAAGATTATACATAGAAATTTATGAGCAAGTGATTTGGCTTATTCTTTGAACTTTGTGATGAACACAATACTTGTAAACTCTGTGAACCAGAATGAAGTCTTTTCATTTTCCTGTTGAGGGACATTTTTTTTATCGGAAGTCTCTCTGCATTATAAAAATATGTATATTTATATAAATCTTATATATAAACAAATCATTTGGGACAAAACATCTTCCTTAGAAATAGAATGAGCTTTCCTAGTCTTTTTTTTTTCTGCCCTCTAGGCATACCTTTCATTTTCAGAGATCCCAGCTTTGCTCTTGTAAACATTCTAGTTAAATAATCAATACGCTGCTCTCCTTTTGCTATGCAGATAATAGCAAGCAGTAGAAATGGGAAGCGATAAAAATGAACCTCGGGACATACAATTTTTTTTTTTTTTAAATTTTTTAAAACAATTTTCCTTCCGCAGTTGAAATTGGGAATACAAACCATTATCTTTGTTAATCATTACCATTTGTTTACATTGTGTGTGTTTGATTATAGTTACACACACATACACAGAGAAGACACTGTCCATGTAGTACATGTGTGTTTGTCAGAAAAAAGCCACGAGGACACACTTTACCTCACACAGAGATGCACAGACCCTCAGACACAAAAATGCTGGCAGAGTTCACGTGTGTATATATGCACGATGCACAGATGATTGTTTTTTAGACGATTATGGTAGGTCATTTTCTCAGATTCTCAGTAAGCACAGTTCTTGGAGCACATTTCTGCAGTCGCTTGGGGTCCAGCATGTTGTATCTGCATGATCCACTTCGGTTCTGTTATTCCATCTCCCGCTATTCCTTTTTTTAAAGCTGACTAGCAGAGTACAAGGAGATACCGATTTGTCAGGCAAAGTTGTTTGCAGTTCAGATCTCAGGGCGCCTGTATGTATCTCAGGAGGTTGTTCTTTGCCGATCATCTTTCCCGTGATGTTTCAGTGTATCCCAGTAAACTGCAAACAGTTCAGAAACTTTCAGTCACCCCAGCTGAAGGCAGCTGAATCAAGGGGGCTTCTCTTGTGTGTCTGTGACCGTTATCAGGGGGCATTTATGATACATACTTGGAATGAAAATGATCCTCAGTGTCAGACAAGTAAGCATTCATTAATTCAGTCAGCATCACTGGTAAATTGCAGTAGGTTTTGTGAATTAACATGTATAATTAATTACCATGCCAAAAATGTGAAGGTTTTCGTCCTTTCCTGAGAAGTTCCTTGCACATCTTTCTTTTTGTTTGTGGCGGCTCAGCTGCTTGATTGAGAGGAGCATCAGAATGTGTACGCTGAGGGGGATGATGTTTGCAGAAACGTTGTAGGAAGAAATTATAACTGGAATCTGCTCCGTGTGTTACACAGGGAAAGGGTAACTTCGAAGATGTGCTCTGTGATGTACCTGTGGCACTCTGAATTGGCTCTAAAGGTCTCGAAAAGAATAACTCTTTTGTTGTTTGATTTTTCTTTTTTTTTTTTTTTTAAATGGTGTCATTAAATATAACACGTATGGCCACAATAGAAAGAAAGTTTTCTTCATTAAGGAAAAGGTAGAGACAGTGCAGGCGGAACCGTCACGGACAGCTAGGAGATTTACAGAATGATAAAAACTCAGAAATGCCCAACATAAAGTTTTAATGTCTTAATAAAATCTGATTAATGAAAAATAGATAAAGTGACTGCTTAACAATGTCCCTAGTGTATGGAATGTTCTTAAACCCAAATTAATTACTGCATATTTACATTTCTCTGTAGACTGAGAGAGAGGCTGCGCTAGGCATCCGGACAGAGTGACACCCTTTCTCTTTCTCATTATTTTCTTTGTTTTTAATTTCAACTTTTATTTGTAACATGCCAGTTCAAGGTACGGTGGTATGCAGTGTTTGTAGAAGGAAGGATGGGTTGCTGCCTCCACAGGAAAAAAGGAAGAGCTAAAAAAGACAAAAGGCATGGATGGGAGCAGTGGGGATGGGGACAGTAGAAGAAGTTCAGCGTTTACAGTCACCAGTTTGGTGCTCTCGAAACCTTCTCTGTGCTAGTGAATAGCTTGTGGAAAGGAAAGGCTCAGGGATGTAAAGCAACTCTCTGCTAGGAGGAAAAAAAATATACTTAGCTGCTTCACTGCTGCACTGCACGAGTCATTTCAGACTCCCACTGAATTTATTTTGGGGTTGTACCAACACTGTCAAATGGAGAAATCATTTTCCTAAAAGGAAACTTTGCGTATTCCTAAGTGCTTTTCTTAGCTAAAGTTACCCTAAAAGCTTTCTTCTGCTGCATTTGCTGAGAATTTTGGAGAGAGAATAATACCTTTCTATTAACCAGCTTGCTCAGAATGATGTCCCACTCTCCTAAAATCTACCTGTAGAAGTAAGAGTGATTATTTCTTCATTTAAAAGCAAACAATGAGATTATTTTAATATCGGGCTGAATAGATTTTAACTTCTATCGAGATGTTTTAAGAAAAGGACTTTATTGCTTAAGTCTGTGGTTCTAGGGATCTGAGATTTGAAGAGTATTAAATAGAGTGCCAGTTAAAAGTTTCAGATACTGGTTTTTCACAGTGACAAAAATTAACACAATTTTATTTCTCTGAGATAAGACTGAAAGTATTAATGTGTTTGCAGACTTCTCATTATTGTCCTGCATGCACTGATTTAATTTGTTGTGCTTATGCTTAGCCAGGAAGAAGTTGACTGTTACAGATTATGGATTTTAATGAACATCTCAATAATTTACCAGTTGCTGAAATTGTGAACTAGACTTGGAAGCCAAAAGCCCAAATGAGAGAGCTGATGAGTGACACACCAGCCCGCACAATTCGACTGTTGTATTCATTGCATTTGAATCAAATTGGGAGTTTGGCATTACTAATTCTGGGTGGCTGGCTCATCATATGCATTCAAGGAGTTAATTAAAACACACACAAACACATACACACAGTCTCCCACCAAGCATCTTGCGGTGTTTATGTGCATAGTGTGTTTGATTGGTACCTTTAGGTAGGAGAGGAATTGTTTTTCCTTCTCTTGCTGTCCAGAGATCTTAAATATGTAGCTAGTTTACAAAATATTTACTACTTCTAAGGGAGCTTTTAACGAGCATTTATGGCTTTATCATTTAGGAGGCATATAGTTGAGTTACTTAAACATGAAGCTCACTGGTAGGATAGGCTTATGTGTCTGTGTAATGTGATATATCTGTGGCTGTATAAAATACACTTTTAACAGTATTCATATTTTTTATATATATATATAAAAGTATACAATTTTAACAGTATTTATACGGAGAAAAAGAGTATCTCCTCCCAAGAAAGATTTATAGTTTCTTTGCATGCTTTTCCTACTAGACTTAAAGAACAGGATACCTGCATGTTTGTCTGTCAGATACCTCTGCCTTCACAACTGTTGCAGAAGTCAGTGTGACATCCTCTTGACTTTCTGTTCTATTGTATTTTATTAATTTCGTGCTTAGGCCTGGTTATAGCATAATTAACTCGCAAGTGAAGGGGGGGGAAACATGTTGTCATGTTGTACCTGCACACACTGGAGATACTCAATGCCTGTGAATTCTGCTCCTGTAGTCAAGAGCAAAGAAGCGCCCACAGCAATTAATCCATAGCAGTAGTATGTCTGTACTGGTGGCAAGGAGTTCATTGTTTAACAAGTAGCATCCCTAGAAGCAAAGAGCTTTTCCCTTTTAAAGTACCTATGGATTTCTATCCAATCTGGAAAATGCATGAAGGCTCCTGTGCTCCCTACAAAAGGTAAAATTACGTTGCATATGTGTGTATTGAAACCCACGGAACTGCACATTAGGCAAACCCTCGTCACGTTATTGAATTACCTAACCCAGAACTTACTTCTCGAACTCTTGAGACGGGTTGTGGTTTTCTCTGGAGCCGGGCAGTGGGCAAGGGCAAGCAGTCACGCACTCGGCCCCTGATGGGGACTTATTTATGGTGCTCATACCTTCCACGTCTCCTCCCGCAGACCCCCTGGCGAAGCCCGACCGCCGGCAGCCGCCATAAAGTTTTCACCCACGCCTTTGCCGAGGGTTACGATGCCGGGCCGCCTCCTGCCATGCATCCCACCTTTCCCACACCCTGCGAGGGGCTGGCTTGGTCCAAGTGGCTTGTGCCTCGCCTGGGGCCGGGGCTGGGCTCTGCCTGCGGCCGGAGGGCGCCAGGGCCACAGTGGGGAGCCCAACGCGCCGCAGCCTCCGCTCGAGAGACGCTGCTTGTCACCTCCATGTCGAGCCCAGCCTATGCCAGCCTGAGCAGCCAAGAGTCTCTAAAAGTTGTTCCTGAGCCCACATGTCCTTGTGACAGCGAGAAGTTCTGCACGTGGTAGTCGTTGGGAGAGAGCGGATCTAGACAAGGTTTTGGAGGAATTTTGGTGAGCGCTGCTTGCAGGGGCCATGGTACTTGAAAAGAACGTGAGTGAATGGAAATTGTGAGGTGTGCAGTGGTAATTCAGAGAAGGCGTCTGTCTTTTTTTAGGATAGGTGCGAAATTTATATTTGTATTTAAACAGAAAAAGGAAAAGAGAAAGGCACGTTGAATTGCAACTGCTAGAATTATCAGACATTAATATGAAGTTCAGGTGCTGCCAGGGTATTGGGGGAGCTGTTGTTTCGAAGTTTGTTTTGAAAGAAATTGGCAAACATTTTCCAACTCCTTGGTTTTGATCTGGCATGGCACTTGTCTTCAACTTATCCTTTTGTCACCTTGTTTAAAGAAAAAAAATAATTCCAGCGTGATGGTATTACTTTCGACTTGTGGAACTTTGAAAGTTGAAGTGAAAATGAGAAAAAGCTTGGGGCTCGCTTTGAAAGTTTAAAATGGCTTTGACCTTGCTTCCCTTAAAAGTATTGTGGGATTAATCAGGTAACATTTCTCAATTCTCAAATTGTATTTGTATTTTGCTATTTTTAAAATTCATGTTTAATATTCCAGATTTCCTTTTTATACCATTTTTTTAAAAAAAGACCAAATATTGAAATTCATATCGGCATCTGCTCTTTGAGATCTATAATAATTTGATTTTCTTTTGCCAAGTACTTCTGGTTTTGTGTTTTTTCAAGTTCATATAGACTGTCTTAATTTTGTTGTTTTGGGGATTTTTTACTAGGATGTGAATGTCTGAGTGCTTTTTGACCTAAACATACCATAAAATGTTTCCTTAGTGCTAATTTTTCTTTGTGTTGTATTATAGTCTCATTACTACACATTTGTTTCAGTCTTACTAATCTTAATATAAATCTGTTACTTTGGAGGGCAAAAATATAAGCAGAGTTAATAGAAATTTAATTTCTTTTGTGAATAATCAGAGTTCTTTTTAGTGGTGAGGAACTTGGAAGGGAGGTTTGTGCTATTTATGTACAGTTAAGAGCTTTGTCTACATGTTGTTCATGGACCTTTGTAGTTCTAGAGAGAAAAGACATATAGGAATCTCCTTCCTTTTGATTTTCTTTTATGCTGGGCTTTATTGTTTTAAGGATGTGAGAATGAAAAAAATGCCCCAAGTTTCATTGCTTCATCTCACAGGTTGATCATGGGCAAAGATGATGTATCTGACAGTGAGCTGGAGTTACTTGCCATTGCCAACTCAGTATGTAGCAGAAGACCAAGAGTAAGGAAAATTTTAGTGGTTTGGAACAATTATTAATGTTGTTATTCCTTTTTTACCATAGATACACAAAGAGATTTCACAAAACTGTTTTTTGCCATTTAAAACAGCAAGTCTAACAAAATCTCAAGGGTGTACGTACTCCTATGCACAGACACATTCGTGTTTGTTCCCTGTGGTTTGGTGTGTCCATTAACTGGGTTGCATTAAGTTTCAATAGCTTCCGTTAGTTTTGAATCCTGAAGAGACTGCACTTCAGTAGGGTGTGATGGAGCTAAAATTCAACAGAGTCTGAAAGACCAAAGTGCATCTCTGCGCACGATTCTTACAATTTGGAGGTATTCCGTGTTTTAAGAGAGAGAATGCTCAGTGAAGGGCATGAAACCTGTGGTGTCCACTCAGCTTGAGAGGTGACCTGCCTGTGTTAGGATTGAGGCACTTCAGCAGAGCTTTGTGCTGGGAGGGAGCTTTAGTTCTGTCCATGCTGTATTTGATTGTGGAGAAGTCTTCTGTTTTCAGATAAATTCCCATAGCGTCCTAATTAGATTCACTTTGTAAAACAAGACTGAAAACATTTGCTCCTAAGGTTTAGTCAAATTTCTATTCATAGGGTTTTATCCCTAAATTTCAATGCAATGGCCTCACTGGGGCAGAGGCTTTTTTGGATAGAAATGAGATGTGTGGGAAGGTGATGGTTGGTAAGGGCGGAGGGAAGGATGTTCTTACCCGTTTGGCATGTCTATTAACAAACTGGGTCATTTTGTTGTGTTGTATTTACATGACTTGTTCCTGTGCTGGTGTGAAATGTGAATCACCAAAACATGATGATTATTTAAAAAAAAATAGGCTAAATGAAACATAACTGAAATAGAACTGAAAGGCTAAATGAAATCAAATGAAAACAGAACATGCAACATTATTCTTTTGATACAGTTTCCTTCTGCAGTTGCTGAGTAAAGCCAAATAGTTCTTTTTTTCCAAGTCTGTTAAAAATATCCAGGCTTTTGAGTTTGAAAATCACAGAGACATAGAAAATACATCTCTCCCTTAGGTTCAGCTTTTGATTTGTCTTTTGCTCATGGGTTTTGGACACTTTAGATATTTATGGTGTGTTGTAAAGAAGGCTACTGATTCTCATCTTTGTTGAAACCCTATGAGCATCAAGTTGATTCTGGTTTTGCAACTGAGATTAGAATTTGGCAGAATTTCTCAGTGGAAGGCTCTCATCCTTTGCTTATGTTTTGCGAGTTCTGCTCGCTTTTGCTGATGTTGCCTAAACTCTGAAATTAATTGTGTGACTCGGAAACCTGCGTTAGGCGATGGCGTTTGCATGAAACACCAGGCAAAGTATGGGAAAAGTACTGTGCCACTCTCAAGTATGCCATGCATCTCTTTTATAGATAATCTGCATGTGTATTAGTGTCATTGATTTAGTGTGTTTTTGTAGAGTGCAAGCATCCTGAATCAGGACCCCATTATGCTTGTCACTGTACAAACACAAAAAAGAAGGTTTCTTTCCATTCCACAGAGCAGCCTTTGTGCTTAGAGCTTAGAGTAATATCAATGTGTCTTTGTATGGGGAAAATTCAGAAATGGAGAGTAGGTAAGAGATCCCTAGCGTGGTTCATGAATGAGATTTCAGTCCTGAAGCCATGCTTAACAATTTATAAATTGAGCAATATATGTGCATGTGTATTCTCTCTGTATTTTTTTTCTGCATGCATGTATGTAGAAGTTGCTTTACTGTTAGAAGTACTGATATTATTAATAATAGATTCATACTTCCTATAAAGTCTTTTGATTAGGAATTCAGAGCGTTTGGAAAGCATTGATATACAAATCATGAAGATTTCTGTGCTCTTTAGATTGAGAAGCAAGATTAGCCTCAACCTATAGATGAGAAAACTGAGGAACCGTGTCACAAAATCTTTTGCATGTGTGGGCATAAAAAGTAGAGATACTTACTGGTAGTTCTGTTTTCTAACCTCAAGACGCCCTCCTTTTCCTCCTTGAGATCCTAAGAACTGCAAATTATAGACTTCTCTCTGGCCAATTATAATTTCTAAATGTCTCATTCTAGTAAGATGAACTGTAGTATTCAAAGTACTTAAATATGGAAAATAGGGACTATGGAGTATAATTAATAAAATAAATATTTACAGCCACAGTCATATCATGGAGGGCTGGGAGGGAGTATTGTCTGTAGACCCTCCAATTACCTGAACCCCCTTCTAAACTCCCCACCTGGAGGCAGGTTTGGGTAACTGGAGTTAGGAAGCAGCACCCGCCGTGTTTAGGCAGTAAATTGAGAGGCAGTGTGTGCTACCCTGACTTTTGTCCTGGAGAACAGTCAACATCTTCAGCCGTATGTACGAGAGCTGTCACATGTTTTATAACCTAAGGACCAGGCATGAGGGGAGTCCAGGAAAAAATTCTTCACATGGAGAGTATTAATGTGAGGAACAGACTCTACTGTAAGCAGCAATGTAGGCAGCCACAGTGAGCAAACCCGATGAGCCTAAAAGCAAAAAACCACGCACACAAAATGCACTGTGATTCTTACCCGCACATTTGACATCTGTTTTTTAAATGTGCGACGGAGATCTGAAACGAAGGAAAGGATACAGCCTTATTAAAAGGGAGGAATTATTTTCTTATTCATGGTAAAAGTTCTTCTAATCTGTTTTAGTGGGTTTTTTTTTCTCATTTCCAACTGAGAGTAGAGCTGAAACACTGAGGTCTGCAGGTAGCCTTAGATCTGGGCTGTATGTTGCATCGCTTCCTACATGTTGTTGAGAAAATGGGTATAAACTGAAGGAGTCCCGGGTGGATTTGATCTCTGTAGCCTAGGAATATCGTGACTGATCTATTAAGTTATTCTCTTTGATAAGTTCTTTATGAAGGACACTAGTTTCAAGATAATGGATTATGATCAGGCCAGTTCCATAGTGTTTCAGTAGTAGTTACTCAGCAGTGTTCACAAAGACCTGTTTTGTGATAGGGCCAGTCAAGGCATCCTTTAAAAAAGTGTGCATTCATTCTGAGTGTTTGGACTCAGTAACACTGGAGTTCAGTGTCAGGTCCTAAAAATGTAGGCCTAATTAATTAATGTTCTGCTCAACTCTATGAAAAAGGCAGACATTCTTCACCCCAGTAAACCACGATGGCATGAAATGGTGACTCATGGGGAGATCACTGAGCAGAAGCCTGACTTTCCTTAACCTGCAGCAAACTTCCATGGGTTGCACTACTGCCAGAATCAGGAGGGATTTCTGTAGGCTTCAAATCGTAGATTTTGGAAGTTCTGCCTTGGGTGTGCTTTAAAGACAGGTTAACTGTTTGCTTCTCCTAAACAACATGTATGCTTGGCAGATTAGAATGATCAGAATGGTGGTGATGAAAATGTACCTGAATTATGTCAGAGCTGACATCTGGGCCTTGGTGGACTTGGCACTGTACACAAAATCAGTCTTCACTTTGAGACTGTGTGTTTCCTAAGGTAGTAATTCCCAGTTGTGGCCACTAAGGTCTATAGTGAGACCGCTGCACAAAAATACCTTCTTCCAAGTATACATTTGTTTGATAACCCCAGTTGTCAAAGTGTGACCTCTGTTAATTTATCACCAGGCAAATTATTGTCACCCATTCGCAGATTCCATGAGAACCCCAGGCCGACAGCAGAGCCCCATGCTGGTAAGCATTTCTAGTTTTGCTGTTCGTGGTAACAAACAACCTACCTACAAATGAGTTGACCGATGTACCTGCAGCTGAGGTGACCTGCCGTGGGTTGTCCGGCGTAACAGCAGCAGATTCAGCAGCAGATCCTTAGAGAGCTCATTGCCCTTGTCTGGAACGGATTCCTCCAGAGCAGATTAGCTTATCTTGTATTTTCATTTTAGAGCAACTAAACGGTTATCAGATAAGAAAGGCAAAGTCTTGCTATTAAAATGATCCATAGATTTTCCTGCTTCGTGTTTCTTAGAAAGATGAAAACAAGAGGAATGGAGTTTCTGCTGTTGTATTTGGGTAGGGTCTGATGTGGAAGTCTGTAGTTTTAAAAGCAGCTATAAAAACTTAAAGTGTAATAGAAATTAGAGCATTATTTAAAAAAGAAGGTAAATAAAATAGCTTTTTACATACATGTGAAGTCTATTGAAAGGCCATCCAAAGCAGTGATACCAATTTAAGATCATGATCTTTTTCCTTAATTATACATCTGGGAGGTATTAGTTGAACATTTTGTGGAGAGCTGTGAATACCTTAGTTGCCAGTTGTCTAAAATGCAGCTAATGATTGCTTCAGTGCCAGTGTTTTGATGGCTAGAACCTAGGCCTGAATATGAATACAAAGAACTCCATCTAAAAAAACCGCGTGTGCACACACACTTTTTATACAAAACAGATTTCAACCATCTGCTTGGCACTTAGCTTTGCAACTATAGGCTCTGATATGAAAGGGAGCACTGTCCAGATTATGAATGGTATCACTTTTATTAGTACCTTAGAAAAATCCTAGTGTTTTAGAAAGCTTGTGTAGCCAATGGTTTTCTTCAGTGGAATAATGAAAACAACTGCCTTAGCCAAAATTTTGTGCCTTCCGTCATTCCTCTGACGGCAACGTCTCCCTTACCCTTGCAAAAGGGATTTTGTAGTGAAGAAAAGTTTCTGTTCTTCACCTCAGCATTTCCAAGTGTATCAGAGGATTTTAGATGAGTGGCCCTTAGAACTGACACCCCAGATGGTTTATGACACAAAGCACTGTTTGCTTAGGAATACGTTGTATAGCAGAGTCTGTTGCCCAAGCACTGCAGAGCGTGTCAAATCAGCATGGAAGTTAATGGACCAAAAGCCCTTCTGAATTTAACACTTTCCCATTTGATCTGAATTTACAGCTTTAAATCAGGACCACAGTTTTCCTTTAGTGGTTCAGT
The DNA here is from genome assembly GCA_013397135.1 of Pachyramphus minor. Lineage (NCBI taxonomy): Eukaryota > Metazoa > Chordata > Aves > Passeriformes > Tyrannidae > Pachyramphus > Pachyramphus minor. The sequence continues at coordinate 1,792,079 of VYXB01010819.1, read as the reverse complement.
GGTGAAAAGTAAAGGTTGATAGCATAATTTACAGGCATATAATACAATCATTTTGACCCAATTCAACTGCTTAAAGGTTTAGAATGAATGAAACTGACTTAAAATCTTTGGTAAAAGTCAATTCATGAAATACATATATGAAAAAAAAAACCCAACAACTGGAAAGTTGGGAGATTTGTATATGTAGTAATTTGGTATTCTGATCAGTTCATGTTTTACCCTTAAGCAGAGGAAAATGTACCATACAAAAAGTCCAAAATCTGTGGAGCTTTCAGTCTTTGTTAGCAATTAAGGTATTATTTCTTTGCCCTTGCTAGATTTATCCTTAAAATACGCAGGACAAAAATAGTTTCTTCTTTCCTTTTCTTCTTCTTTTTCTTCTTCTCCTTTTCTTCTTTGTGAGGACTTGATAGCATTTTTCCTTAGGTGCACGTTTGGAAAAAGATGGTGAAAATGCAACCTCCTGCGTGTAACAAAGCCTCTGTGTTTGGCCATCCATTTAGTGCCGTGTCACATTAGTACTGCATTGTTAACACCTTTGGACAGGGCTAAAGGTTCCTTGCTGCAGCGTCTACAGAGCTGCTTATGTCAGATCATAATGTTGCTGGATGCTTTCCTCAACAAATGTACTTTTGATTTATAAGTAGGGCTAGATTGTTTGCTTCTGAGGTGTCAGGAGGGTGAATAAAAGGACTGATTGGTATTTACATTCTCATTTTATAAAAATTTCATCTTCTCTGTGTTATGGCCTTGAGAAAGTGATGCTTTTAACTGTTACATTTTATTAGCTGGAGTCTGGCTTTTTTTGTGGGAAAGATCCGAGATGCTGAAAGGCAGATAAAGTTGGATTTCTATGGATAAAATTACGATAATATTGGAAACTTAAAAGCTTCTGCATAGTTTTATTTGAATCATGAAGTACGAACAGCAAAAATCTGACTCTCTTAAAAATCGTATGTGAAATAAACCTTAACAGTATTAATGTTATAGCCCTAGCCAGGGAATAAACTTGCAACCCTCTGCTTTATTCCCATCCTGTCTCTTTCTTAGCTCTTTTCCTTTCACCTTTCCCCCACAAGCAGTCAGGCTTGCTTTCCACATTTTTATGAGGAACTCTCTTACTCTCACAGGTAGGGATTAAAACAAGAAACATATTAATCTTAAGAAAATTCTGAGGCCCTTTAAATGATGATCCAGATGGAAAGAAAGCCAGTTCTCCTGCCACTGTGTCACCATGCCTCCCCATAGCAACTCTACTGGAGTTACTTAACCATCTCATTAATGAAGCAGTTCTTCATGTTGCATGCCATAAAATGGGTTTCTTCAGGAGTGGGAAATAGCAGCCTACCTTCTGTTGAGCATTAATGATTGCACAAGAATAAGCTCCTGTGTTCAGGGATGGGCAAGAAGGAATTCTGTAAAAAACTTGCGGCTTCATAATGAGACCTTTGCTGTTGAGCCCTCATGTTCTTGGAAATTTTAGAGGGGAAAGTCTCCTTGACCAGTGTCAACAATCTGGTCATTTTCTTTGCTTCCCCTCCTTCCTTTAGGTAATATAGTCGTATTTATTGTCAGTTTATTTTCTGTAGATTCCTCCAATCCGCTGTGGTTGGAAGGGAGTTCCGTAGTGAGTGCATGGCGAGGTAAATTTGAGATGGTAGTTGGTGGTGTAGGAGGGAGGGCTGGGACAGAGAGGGTAAGAGAATGCAGCTACAGTTTTAAAGAACCTGCCAGTTGTCCCTCTTTTTATTAAAATGGCAGCTTTCAAGCCAGGTCCCCAAACTGTTTAAGTTGATTTACAGAGGTTACCCTCTCCTTTTTTTTTTTTCTTCTTCTCTTTTTCTTTTCTTCTTTCTTTTCTTCCCACTACTAAAATTATAGTTGTATTTCTTTCTGATCTCTTTGTGTTGGTTTTAAAGAAACTGCCCTTTCCATAAAGTTTAGACATCTGACTTACAAAAAACCTGAGATAGCGAGAGGATGGTTTTCAGAGAAGGATGCACTTGGTAGATCTGTGATTTTCAGCCAGTTCAGTGTTACCATCAGGTTACAATTGCATTTACATTAAAGCTGGGTATGAACAACCAGGTTCAAATGTTGGACTTTGACTCTCTTTGTGGCCTAGTGTTGTGTAATGCAAAGTAAAATGAGGTTCACAATATGCAGGTACCAAATAGCTATGGAATATCAGCCTGCTGGTTTCTTTGACTGTCTGGTTCCAGCGTACGAGGGAAAGCGAGGTCAGGCACGTGTCAGTGCAGGACTTGGGAAATCCCTTGAAGCATTGCATGCTGCTTGTGCCTTCCAGGAAGCCCTAGATAGATACCGATTTGAAAGTCTCCAGAACAAAGTTGGCGTCTACATTTCAAAGGCTACATAACATCTGTATTTTCAAAGATTCTGCTGTTATATTTAACACGGAAGGCGGGAGAAAAAGATGAATGCGTGTGTAGGAAAAGTACATGGTTTTCATAAAGAAATAAAAAGTTGTTTGTGAAAGAATTGCATGTGAGCCAGCTAGTGCAAAATACTTCTGTGTCCTTTTAGAGTTTTGGATTAAGTGTTTTTCATAGTTTGGCTCATGTATCTAATCTGTTTGGGAATATACCACTTCCAGGGCTGTTTTGGGGGAAAATTGGAGCTTGTTTTCCTCTCTCCTTATTTTTATCTATATGAAACATCAAAGTGAGTGCCAGAAATAAGTTGTTTGACCCCTTTATCAGGTAGAGTTCAATAAAGCAATACATGTGTACTGTAGTTGTGAATATTGCACAGATGATTTGGTTTTTCTTTGAGATGAAAACAGCCCTGTTGAATAGGAGGGTGTATGTAGCACCAAGGGTGAGTCTTGTGTTTTTTAATTTTTAAAAGCACTTTCAGAGAGTAATAGATAAAAGTTTCATCTTAGCAGCACCAAGTGCTTGTGTCAGTCCAATTTTCAGCAAATGAGTTGGATGCTCTTATGGGCAGTCTTAGAAAAGAGGACAAGGACTGAATAAGTCCGGAGAGCAGTGTTTGCCCCCACCTCCAAAGCTTTTATTACTGGCTCTTCAGCAGCCCTGGGTAGTGGGAACATCACGGGAAGTTTGTTCTTCCTCTCTCTTTGCAGTGTCGTTGTGTGAATAAACAGAGGCTGTGCTTGTCACTCGGCCTCCTTGCACAAGCCCCACATTCATGTGCGATCGTAGGGCTCTGTCCAGCTCCCACTGAAAACAATTGTAAGACTCTCATTGACTTAACTTGGGTGTTGGATCGGGCCCATTAGACGGGAAGAAAATAAAGTGGAAGGGTTGTTAATGATTCCTATTGACGGTTTCCCTGGCACAAAGTACTGCGGATAATTGTTTTCAGACGAAATGCAGTTGCATCTAAGTATTACATTTATTAGCTTTTCAAAGGAGGAATAACCAAACTGGACATATGGGGTGTTCGAAGTGTGATTGTGTGAGACTAAGATAATTTCAGGAGAATAGCTTAAGTCGCAGGATATGTGTGATGCCCTTTGTATACAAGATGTGGGATTGTGGAATTTATTTTGCATGCGCTGGTGCTCACTGAGAAAGAATCCAGAATGCAAATATATAGTCATATTTAGAATATATGAGCCTTGCTGCTGTAGACTTCAAGACCCATTAATCAGGCCTGATAGTGATGTGATCTCTGGAAATACTTCAGTTAAGTAGGTTTAATCCTTATTAACAGTAAGTTGCTTGAAACCATTTTGAGTAAAGTCTGGAAAAAAGTATGTTAGATTGAACACACAAATAAAGGCCAGCCCTGTTAGGCTTTGAGTGACTTTGACGCCTTTGAAGTTCTCTAGGTTTTGGGCTTGCTACAACACCAAGCCACTAACAAAAGAGTTTTCACCTCATCGTCATGTTTTTCTGCTGTAATTGTCAATGTCATTTTCATATTAAAACAGGCTACTGCTTATGTTTTTGGTATTATTTAGGCGTTACCCCAGCCCTCCCCATGACTTGCTTAGGACATGTGGGACAGGCAGATATTAAACAGTCTGCTTTTCTTAAGCCTTATTCTGGATTGTTCAGGTTAAATGACGTATGTAATTTCTCCAGGTTTTGGAATGTTTCCTGTTGACTTCAGTGTGATTTAGCTGTGGATGACTGTGATCCAGAGCCCCTTAAGAACACAGAGATAGGAGAGGGTAATGCTTGTTTCAGTGCTTTCTTCTCATTCAACAAGGGGGTGGAGGGAAAGAATGAAGTGGCAGGGCTTTTGTTGCTACTGTTTTTTGGGAAATGAAAGAACTGTTTTGGAAGATGATGGTGAAGTTGTTCCTACTATTTGCACTGCACTGCCAAAACGTTGTGCTCTTGTATGAGGTAATAGCTGTGGTTTGTGGCGACATTATGAAAACATTGGTTTGTTATGATGATTGCAGAAAAAATCCCAGCTACATGGTAACGTATTTGTAATATTTTATTGAAGTGAAACATGGAAAATACAGCGCAGACTGGAGTGCCCTTGGAATGAAGAAGCAATTGTGCAAAACTGAAATGGGTGTACATTGCATCAATTAAAGAATGGATTTTGGGCCATTTTGGTGTAGTTTAGGGTGGTTTTTTTTGTTCTGGGTTTGGTATTGGGTTTTTTAGTACCACTACAGTGTGTTATATTCAGTTGGTAGTAAGATGCATTCTACATGGCTAATAATCCAGATTAGAATGTATATTTTCTTTTTGTCCTGTGAAATAGAGGCAATATTAACTAAAAGATAACTGCTGCTGGACGCTGTTGTACAGTGAGTAGTAACACCCTACAGGTTATATAGTATAGTCATTAAAGGTTGTCTGAGTAGCTAGACAGGCCAGAAGACTGCAGAGACTCATTCCTCTCAATGTCTAGTCCTGAGGTAAGGCACTCAGCAAAATAAACAGAGATCCATGCTGTCCCTTTACACACTCCACCTGGACAGGCTCAGCTCCTGGGTTTCCCAGCTGTGCTGACTGAGAAGTTTGAAATGAAATTTTGAACTTTTGATTGCCTCTTTGTTTACACAGTGTATTTTTGCTTCTTACTTGATTTGAACTAATGGGCATTATAAAGTGGGAATATACCACTCTTTTATGTTTTTTGTGTTTTTTTTTTTTTTTTTTTAGTTTATTAAGGGAGTAGAATTAAAGCCATGAGAATTCAAAGCTCTAGATGTACAAAACTGTTTGTTATCCTCCTTTTGGCAATTTTGTATGCCTGCCTAGGTGCATGGGTCTTTCTAAACTCTGCTTCATCTGCATTTGGTGTCTTCCATCGTGTTCAGATAGTCAAGTCAGAACCTCTAAATGTTTAGTAGGAGTGGGTTGCAACAGAGCACCAGTGATAAGTGATATCAGATTGCATGAGAAACAAGTCCCTCAAGAGGAGTATTAGAACAGTATGTCACTATACCAGCAAACCAGCTCTGTTGTTTGCTTCATCTTTTTTTCCTGTGACTTTTCCCATCTTTTTATCACACATTGCAAAAGATTAACATATTTATCTTCTATGAGCTGAAACTTTTGCAATATTTTCTTAATGCTTGTTGTTAATGACATGTCTCCTATAAAGCAGAGCAGGATCTACAGCAGAGATGTGATGAATGACCACAGCCAGTGACTATGATGTGCAATTGATTTCTGGTTTTTGAAGAAATATCCTTAATAATTAGTCATTTGGCTGAACTGTCCTATTCTTCTTTGTATGAGTTGTGTACAGAAAGAGGCATGATACATGTTATTACTCATATAGCTGTGTCAATAATGATATAAGCTATATAGATGTGACAAATGGACTAGAATAAATAATGACAAAGAACTGAACTAAAATATTTTGCTTTAGGTGAATACTGGCTCTTTCTGTTTTGTTAAAAAAGCTAGACTACTAGAAGAAGACAAGCTCAGAACAATTATATAAAAAAATCTCTAAATATGTTGTAATCAAGTCAGGGGGGGTACTTTTTCTGGGTGCCTCCTTTTCTGCTTTATATAGTGATTCAACCAAATCTGCAGCATTACATTTATTCTGTGAAGAAAGTGGTGTTTGGGGTCATGTTCTGTTTGTACAGCAATGTCCTTTTATAATGCAGTACCAGACTATCAAAGCAGGACAGTTAGACTTACAAAGTATGGGTTTGTCAAGAATCATCACAGATTAATCAATAAGGAGATAATAGTAACTTATTGTCCTGACATTGTAAACCTCAAAAATGGAATGCCCAGAGTTTGTTGCAGTCAGTGGCAGCTGGAAATGCTGAGATCTTTGCAGAGTTAGACATCTTCCTCACATGCTTCAGAGGGTGCTAAAGTCAAAAGGAGCTTTTAACTCTTTGAGATCATACGACCTCACTGTCATAAATCTTAGAATAGTTTGGATTGGAAGGAACCTTAAAGATCATCTAGGTCCAACCACCCTGCAGTGGCCAGGGATGCCATCTACTAGATCCACTTGCTCAGGGCCCATCCAGCCTGACCTGGAAGTATGAAACACTAGTTTGTAGAACATCAATGTCTTGCGGTGGGGTAAAAAGAACGGGAGAAGGAATGGCATGGGAGGGAAGGGGGGAGCGATGGGATGGGACTGCTTACGTAGGTAAACTTGTATGAGAGGGAGAAATAGCTGCCTTTTGTCATACTTTTTGCATTGTAAATGGATGATGACCTGATATTGGGCACTTAGTTCCTGGTTTTGTATTATATTCTTTTTAATTCTTACGGGTTTTTTTTAAGTAGTGGTGGTGGCTCCTTCATAATTGCTTCATTTTATTCTGTAACCACGTGGAACAGGAGGATTTACTTGGCAATTTATAGGTTTTGAAGGGTGCAGCTGGAAGAGTATAGCATGGTAAAAAAGAAAGGAGAAAAGGGAAACAAAGATTGGTTTAGTCTTTTTAAGGTGGATGGCTGTACAGGTTTTGGGATTCATCATCCAATGGAAAAAAGTGAGAGACGGACCAAGGGAAGTTACGGTGTTTATTTGACTAGGCCTTCCCTTGACTCAGTATGCTATAATCATCTTTATGCCAGTTGTCTTCCAAAGTATAATTAGCCTGGAAGTGAATGTGGGTGGTGGGTGGTATGGCAAAGTATTTCTTGAGGAAAAAAATAAATAAGGAAAAAAAAAGGTCTGCTGAAGAAAAAACTCTTTTGTAGCTTTCCAGTTTTTTGGTTTGGACAGTGTATGCATCTATCTCCAGAAGCCAAAGATGTCCTGAGTGAAAGTCCAGAGAGACTTCACTAGAAACAGTCTAATTCAGAACATGCCCCAGTTTATTACAGTGATAATGCTTTGTACTTCTGTTGTGCCCTGTGTGCTTTGATCTCAAGGTGCTTTACAAATATTAAGGGATTAACTTGCACAATGCCACTGACAAATAGGTGTTATTACTGTCCCCCTTTACAGTCCTGCAAATTGAAGTACTGAGGAATACAATGACTCAGTTGTGCAAAGCTTTTGCCTGGAGAGAAGAACTGACATTAAGTCACCCCAGTGCAGCGAGAGGTTTGAATGGAGCAGGAGGAAAACTCAGTACCTGCATCCCCTTGAGTGTCTGCAGCTCTCTACTTTGCTGTGTTCAGTTTTGGTTTGGTAGACAATTTTGCCACCTTAGAGGGACAGGAGGCAAAGTTGTAATTAATTCCTCCCTAATTGGCATAGCAGTAAGTAATTCTGCCTAATCCATTCCTTGCTGTGAGGATGAAGTAAAGCTCAACATTTGAATTGTGAAGTGGACAAGGGGAAGAGGGGGAGTAGGCAGTGAAAGATGGACATAGGCAAACATTTCTTATGCTGTTGTAGCCACATGTTGAAAAATACCTACATACTTATTTTTCCCTCAGATTGCCTCTTGAGTTAATGAGGTGACATGCAAAAGAAATTGACAATTCATTTTTGAAAAAAATCACTAAATTTTCCCTTCCCCTTCTTGTCTTTCATTCAGTCCATGAGAGTCTCTGGAGTGTGAACTGTGAAGACACCAAATTGGAATTAATTTTGCTTTTTCATTTAACAGATTGTGTTACATTAACACCACACTATTGCCAAGCAGCAAACCTTTCCTTTCCTCAGATGTTAGCTCCTAATACAGACTAAAGACTGCTGAAAGAATGGTTATACTGAAATGCTTTATTTAAGTTTATCCTCCCTTGTGGCTTGAGCAGGCCCTGATTCTGCTAAGATGTATTCACATGAGCAGGCTCACTGAGTTCTCTTTTATTGCTTTCTGGCAAGTAGGCTGGATTCTATTTCATATAATGTCGCCCAAGCTAGAATTTCAAAGCTCACTCAGTCCTCAGAGAGACCTTTGCAAGACTCTCTCCTGTATCTACACAGGCACTAAACACACTGAGGACACAATTGAATTAATCAGGACTACTCATGTACAGAAAATCAACCAAGATTCTGTTAAAGAGATGACAACTTTGATATCATGTTGTTCATAACCAGCCCAGGAATTGTTACTGCTCATGTAACTGGATTATTAAATTGTTTAGTGATGATAAATCTTGCTTCCACTATTAAGCATGCATTGAGAGTCTTGGTGTAGTTCTCCTGAAAAGAACTAGCTATAAATGACATCACAGGATGTATTTTCTCTCCCTAAATTGTGTTTTGCTTACACGTCTGAGTGTGTTTCATAAATTTTCAGTCCTACAAGTTTAGCCCAGGATCTGACAGTCAGGCTGAGTTGTCTAATGCTCTTGGCTGGTGACCAGCAGTCAAATTCTGCAGGTTAAATTCTTCTCCCGAAGATACCTGCCTTTCTGCAAAATGGATGGATCCTGGAAGTAAGATGTGTAGATTCCAGGGAGGTTAAATCTGATTCTGCAATGAGTATGTTATTCCATGGTATGTGACTAGAACAGAACACTGTTCAGTGGTCTTTGGAGTAGCTGGTTCTACAGGACTTAGGAAAGGAGTGGAGAGGCCTCAAATTAGAAAATGAAGCAAGCAAAAAGATGTATCTGACTCTGAGTGCAACCAGTGCTCAGGACTGTGTAGTGAGTAGGGTAGAGCAGCAGCCCTTTCATTGGCACCATCTCACTGAAGAAAATACAAGTCTCTCCCCTTCTTTTTCAGCAGATTTGTGTCTCATCTCTCTGTAAGGGACTATTCCATTTCAGACTTACTACCCCTTTGAACTAGAAATTTTGTATATATTATTTAAAAGGTCCTGTGCTCCAACTGTAAGCCTAAATTATATGAATTTGAGAGAACGTGAACTAAACTGTCTTTGAGGGATGGTTCTTTTTTCAGCCGTGGTACTGTTGCATTTTTCCATCTTTATGACTGTGATGCCATTGCATTTGGAATCATAAGGACTTGGTGTGGAGTTGCTGCTGATGGAGCTTATGAACTCAATATGCAGTTGGTCCTCTTTAAGTGTGAACAAAACTCTTTGTGTGTGTGTGTGTGTATGTTAAAGATGATGTGGTTGCATATATGTAGAACTAGCCTGCATTTCAGTTTTTATAAGAACAGAAATATACATCAGTGCTGCTGGGAGTGCCATTCTCAAGAGTAAAAGCCTTTAGCTGCTGCTGTGTTGTACTTAAAATTCATGGGGGTGACATTTCACCTGTTCCAGGTTTTTTTACCTGTTGACCATTAAAAAAACCAAACAACCAGTTATGTGCTTTTTTGGGATATAGCCTTTTTGGGATAACGCATTTCTAAAAAAATTTCTGTACCTGCCTGTGTCTTCCCTCTGTTAATTCTTTCTTTCCTATAACTATGATGTGCATGGCAACACATGAGTAAATGGTTGTCAGGCTTGCAGTTTATTGCTGTCATGTTTGGGTATCCTGGTTGTTTTTTAAAATATGATTTTTCAGGTGTGTTTGGTCCCACTGAAGGTGGAAGATGCATGACATCTGTGGCTGCTGCATGAAAGTTGACTGGAAACTATTCTTTAAGTTCAATGGAGTTGAATTCTGAGAATGTCAGATGCTGTACTGCCTAAAATTCTCAAAATGGTGTGTAGTGAATCACATTTGGCAATTCTGGAAAACAGTAATCAGAATTTTTGCATCAAGGCTGAACTGGATTTTGACAAGCAAAAAAGTCCTGCTCTGTTTCTGTGTGACGTGGACCTGAGGGTGGCAAAGACTTGCAGCTGTCTCTTCACAAGTTCATTTCCACAGAGTGTGGAATGATCTTTTTAAATTTTTACTGTTGGGTTTGTAAGTGTTGACTTCTACTAGAAGAAAACTGCACAGGGGAAAATAAAGTTTGTATGTGTCAGCTTGTGTTTGGCAGCAGAAGACAACGTGTGCTTTATTAAGCACGGTTAAATGGGTCTAAATTAACTGCCACTGTACGTGAGAAGGTATAGAATTTAAAATATAAGATTAATAAGGATTGCTTTCCTGTTGGTGGACAACGAATTTTTAAACTGCCTGGAAAATGGAGTTGCTGGACAGGGTTCACTTAACGAGGCTGCTGCCTGCCATGTAACTTTGCTGGGTTTAATAATGGCTGATTACACAGGTGGCAATAACAACAATGGTGGATTTTCTGAGAAATGCATTATTTTCACAGTGCCGCTGATGGAAGAAACACTTAGTAGCAGCTGATAATTAATGATCAATTTGGAGATTATCACAAACAATTTACAAAGGTTGACTTTTCCTTTAGAAGTCCCTTTGGATAAACTGGATGGTAAATTACCTGCCTAAGGCTTTCACTTTACTTGTGCTAATAAGATGAAAATGAATGTGTTTGAAGAGCTCTGAACTGAACTTTTCAGCCTGTCTGATAATCCATACAACTCTTCTTTAAACATCTTAAGTGAGTGAGCAAATAGAGACTATAATAAAATTGAAAACCGTCATGTGGGCACATGTTACCACCCAGTCTAAGTAATGGGCCATGACAAATAGGAGGCACTGCTGTAGAGTTCATATTTTCATTTTATGGCATACATTAAATATTTGATCACCAGCCAACAGATAGAAGCAATTGGGCTAAGAGTGTCATTTGCAAATAGAAGGGTAAGATTTAGACAGTCATAGTCTGAGCACGGGATGGAGAACTTCTGTATCTTAATCCATGCTTCAATATCTTCCCTTCACGTTGTGGTGTGCAGACCACTTAAAATCCTCTGCTGTCTTTTCTCAGACTGTAAAAAGTAGTTAGTAATCCGTATTTACTTCAGAGGGGATAATAATCCTTATTTACTTCACAGAAGGGATATGTGAAGAGTAATTAGTATTTTGTAAGTGCTTCTATTGATGAAAAGAGGTAGTGCAAGTATAGGATGCTGTCTGGTAAATTGTGTAAAGGAAAGAAGAGAAGTAGGATGAGGTTTGTAGAGTTCTGTAGGTGCTTAGAGACATCGATGGGGTCCTAGTCAGATTTTCAGAGGTGTACAGGTATCTTAATATTTGAATTCTATTTTAAGGTCTCTTAACAGCAAAACAAACTCCATGTTTTTGGCACTTTAATTGAAAACTGGCCTGTGTTGTATATCCATGCTGTGGGGTAGAGAGGCAGCAGAGGGAAAGGGGCAGCAGGGCTGTAAAGGCCCGGTAACAGGTGCACTTTCTGATCTTCCCGCTCTAAAGCAAGGATGGAAATGAAGAGTGAGAGAAAACAGCAGAGAAAAGTAAAAACCTTTGTACATCTCATGAGCTCTTCTACAAGGAAGAGTTTTTGCAGACTCCTGAAAATGCCATCTAGGAATCCCAAGCTGTATGCTTGGTCATGTCGTGTGAGTAGATCAGTAGAAGCAGAAGTATGCTGTTGGTTAAAAATGTTCTCCTAGCATTAGTTTTATATTTTTGAGACTTTCTTTTATGGTTGGCATGTTTAAAGCTTAAAATCTGGTACACTTTTGTGAGCCATTTAAAAAAGAGAAAAACTAAATAAAAGGGTATTTGCTTTTTTTGGGAATGAGGGGACAAACGTCTAAATGAAAGAGTAATAACTCCCCCTTTCTGGGGAGTTCCATCTTTTTAGTATGCCTTTATAATTAGTTATTCAGGGCAGAGGTTGGAAAGGGGGCTGGTTTTAGCTTTCCATCATTATCTTGATAGCGTGTTTGATGGATGCAGTGTGCCTCTTCTTCAAGGTACTGGGGAATTACCACCAGAACTATGCACAGTGGCAGAATCTGGAAATCAGAGCGTGTGACTCACTGTCTGAATTTGGTACTGATGTGCTGTGAAAAGGTGGATTAAAACTTTGGCTGTCCCTTGGGGGGCAGTACTGGGTAGTTCTGTGGGTAAACAACATCCAAAGAGGCGTCTGTCATGGTTCATCTGTGAAATGGTTGTGACCATTGGTATTTTGTGATGAAGGTATGTGAGATTCCTTTGATGGAGTTTTTTTTGTTGTTGTTTTTAGTTAAATAGCACTTAGTAATTGTAAATTACCACAGCATTACCTGGCAAGGGGTGTGTTTTCTTCTTGTGTGAAGGACAGAGAAGGGGGTCCAATGAAGCTAGACAGTAATGAAAAGGATTAAGTGACATCTTCCTGCTAAATGCTGGTTTTAGGGGGGGGGTTGTTTGTTTTGGAGTTTTTTGGTTTGGGTTTTTTGTTTGTTTAGTTTCTTTATTTTGTTTTGATTTTTCTTTTTTAAATTATCACTGTCCAGAAAAGAAATATAGAAAAGAATAGATTTTTACATAGATATAGGTTAAAAAACCTGCCACATTATTCGATTCTGTTGGCAGGACTGTATGTAGAAACTTTACTTAGGAGTCGGACTTGATGATTCTTGTGGGACTATTCCAACTCAGAATAATCTGTGATTCTGTGAAACTTAGATTTTCAGTTTCAAAATGCAGTAGCTGAATAGAGAGCCTAATTTTTGCCTTCACTTATGTGTCAGTATGCACAAAGCTATTGGGTAAATTAATGATGCAAGTAAGTAATGGAAACAGCGATCGCCAATAGAATGTTTTCTTTAAGAAAGTAATCAAGAGCTTGCAGAGTGTTTTATAAAGGCAGTTAAACATTCTTATCTCTTATTTAGAAACAGAAAAACTGGGAGCCAGAAAGATGCAATAAATTATGTGGGATCACACGGGAAGTTGCCTGTCTTCTGAATTCTTGGTCTTGTGTCTTGGTTTCATAGTCCATGCTGAGGCAGAGAGGGTATTTGGCAATAAACTATCTGGTCATAGTTTCAATGTTTGTGCCTCTTTGGCAATCATCAATGCCAGAAGCCACTGCTGTACATCAGAAATAAATTTCTGTGATGTATTTCACTCAAGCAATCCTTTATCCTGGGTTTCATTCAAACAACTCTAGAGCTTGCCAGGTGACTACTTACCCAATTCAAAAGCCATTTACTACCCTTTTCAAATAAAAAAACGGGACAGTAGACCTTCCTTGTTGTGTTTTGTGTTCACTTCAGGATGTTAACCTAACGTAACTTATCATCAACCTATTATGTGGAGGTGTTTGTTAATGTAATGGTACAGATGAATCCATGATTTTTCTGTGTCCCTTGCGATTGTAATTCCTTATCGATCATTGACATGGAGTGATGAGGCATCCTCTGAAGTTCATTCTTATATCACTTTTGGATACATCAGAATGCTTTCTGTTCCCCTAACTATCTTTTTATAGAGATTCGTATTTGAATTGTTCTCAGTGCCAAATCCAAAAAAGTGGTGTATGTGTAGGGAACATGTAAGCAAAATAAAGAAGTGGGAAGTAAGAAAGTTTGGTTGTTCATTTTTGTTGAAAAGAGAAGTTAATTTTCTAAGATGTTCTGCACCTACATCTCTTATGCCTGAAGGAATCCAAAGGTCCTCACTCTCTTCAGGGCCAGTGGTGCCCTTTGAATGCCTCATTCTCCATGCAGTGGTCATTTTCCTTGCAATACTCATGACATACGTTTTAGATCTGAACATCTGGATTCAGATTCACTTATAATATAATTAGGTGTATCCCCAGCAGGGAGAAGGTTTTTGATGGAAGAAAGCTATTATACCACTTGTTATGGCAATAGCAGCCAGGTTTACTTTACTGTAATGTATATTTATTTTTTTCAGAAGACTATAGCTCTCATCTGAAGTTGGACTTCAATGGCAATATGTGCCTTAGACTGCTGAATTGTTTTAATACATCTTAGTAAAAACAGTTCTAGGCAAGAGCATTTTAATGGTGATTTTTAAGTGTATTTGAAGGCAGTGTGTGGACAGTGTGATGTAGGGGAAGAATCAAATGTTTATTTGAAGATGTGTTTGAATGAATCTTCCTACATAAACTTGCCAGTGTTAAGAAAGAGGGGCTCTGCCCCTTTTAGATCACAAAGGCCTCTCAGTGGGGGATGGTTTTGGTAATGGAAAAAAACAAAAAAGGTTCCAGTATGTGGTGGAGGAGGTAAAATAAACAAACACAATGGATGATTGCTTCTCTCCATCAAGGCTTCTTTATCCTTGCAAGCTCAGTCAGTGGTCAGCATGTTGGACACCCCTCCCTGTTTTATCCATCCCTTAACTGTGTTCTTTGACAGCATTGGTTTATACAGCTGGGTCTTTGTGGAGCTGGATGGGACTGCTGTTGAACAACAGACAGGAAGGTAGAGAGAGTACCTATGGAAGGGTGAATGGCAGTCCTCTGAGCTTTCCTGGAGTTAATGATAGTTAATAGATAGATAGATAGATAGTTCCAGGGTTTTTCTCCTTTCTAGCCCACTCCTCAATTCCCAGAAGCAATACTTTTTAAAGTGGACATCCTTTTTTTTATGCTGTTTCCATGCCTGCCACTGCAGCCTTTCTAAGTAAAATTTGAGACTCCTTATGGTTCCAGAGGTACGTTGTTTGTTTAGAATGGTCTCTCATTTTCTGATTTGTGAATTTGTTTCTACCTTGCATGCCAGTATGCGTTTGTTTGTGCAAGGATATACGTGTGTTATATGACTAATAGCTGTGTTTTTCTTACCTAACATCTCCAGCAGTATCTAGGGTTATTTGCTTGTTGGGCTGGGTAATTATCAGCTGCTGTGATTGTTCTTTCTCTTGCAATTTGAGAGGTATTTCTTAAAATCAGATAAAGCAAAAAATGAGCTTTCAGACTGCTGATGTCAGTCCGCTTACCTGCATGGGGGAAGCATGTTAGTATGTGCAAGCAGCAGTTCTGAAGAGTGTTCAGTAACACTGTAAACTCAACATGGATGCTCAGGAATCAGAAAGTTACAGAAGTGAAAGTTACAGGTTTGTACAACACTACTTTGAGTGAAGGGACATGTGTATGACGGGTGATTGCACCACACAGTCGTTAATCTAGATTTTCAGTCTTATGCTTTATGAATAAAAACTGGGACAGCACTACAGGAGACAACTGAAGAAGACTTCACAGTACAATGTGCACAGTGAGAGAGGCAGGAGCCCTCACATCATACCATAAATTGTTCCTGTTTTATCCCTCCTCCAGTCATCTGTTGGAGGAGAGATGGCATGACTGTGCATAATCTGAAGTAGGAGATAGGAGTGCAAAACACTTGCAACACTTGCCTGAACACTTGAAAAAAAGTTCATTTTCTCTTTGGGAATATCAGAATATCTGAGTAAAATTATTTTTATTTAAACAATTTTTGTTTTACTCTATTTGTATTTCAGAGTAATTTTCAGAGGCAGCAATTTTCACTAGTTTCTGAAAGGCAACATCTGGGCTTCAGAACAATCTCTTTTCAGCTTTGAAAATTCTACCTCAAATTGCTTACACATTATGAATGTTCAAAATTTTTTGTGGCGTTGTTTTTTTAGCATAATGGAAAGGCAATAATGTATTTATTCCCTGTCATTTTATCTTCAAGTTCAGTTTGATTTTTTCTTTTTCGGGCTCTCCAGGATTATTTGTTCCTGGGCCAAGAACGCACCTGTCATGTATAAACCCTCCAAAAAGGGAGGAGCACACGCATGCATGTGAACAAAAAAATTAATGAAAATTCTGGGCAGCTGGAATTAACCTGTTGGAAAGGAAATGTTTACATCCATTAGAGACATTGCTCTGCTTAATCGTATTTTTTTTCATACCCATGTGCACACGCAGATGCAAAAACCATTTCGTTGTGCCTGTAATTCTTGAAGGTATGTGTGGGTTCTCTGAGGCCCCAGTTCTGCTCCCACAGAAGTTATTTAGAGGCCCAGTATTTCAGCAGTGCAAATTCATGCTATCTGTGGATGTGTATACGTACTTCATTAGCGTCATCGATTTTACCAGGAAACCCACAGGATGTGTATGGATACACGTGCTCATGTGTTTTCAAGGGGTTTTTGCCTTTTTTTATTTTATTTTTTTTATTGCATACATGCAATATAAACTCAGCTATAGGGAAATTGAGAGTGAAATGGGGAAAATAAGAGACTTTTTAAAAATTTCCTTGTTTCTGGTTTGTTTGTGATTACACACAAACTCTGGTGAGGAAATGTTGTTTAAAAAATATTTCAAATTCTGTTTGTTGAGTTTTAAATCTAAATAAAGAAAAATAGGGGAAAGGAGAAGAGGGCTTGAAGCTCAGTAGCTGTTTCTCTGGCACTCACATTACTGAGCAATGGTGAGATGGAGGAGTGGGAAAAGCTGTGTCATTTTACTGAAATTTCGATCAAAAGAATGACTTCTCATGCTGAAATCTGGGTGTCTTTTGGAAGAGAATTCTTATTCTGAATGTTGATTCTACTGAAAATAATTCATCACTTAACAATGCATGAAGAAGAATTTATGTCAGCTTGATTAGACAAAGACTACGAATGACCAAGAATAAGCTCCCAAAACTACAGAAGTTTTGATATTAGCAAACTTTTTCAGAATGAGCCCATGCTTCCTCAGATTTCTTTGTAATAAGTTAGTCATTCATAATTGTCATGATTTTAAAGCTTTTTCAACTCCTTGCCTTCATTTCACTCAATGTCAGTGGAAATTAGGTATGCACGTCTGTGTGTGATGTATGGATTCCTTGTAGCATGCAGCACAGCTCTCCCACTCAGCGTCTGGAGAATGACTGACTTCTTTTCCGTAGTTTTCAAGTATTAGTTCGTACAGTGAATTTTTAAGGCCTGAAATCTCTAATTATTTGACTAGATCCTCTTTGTAGTTCAGCAAGCAGAGTGATGATTACCTAATGTCACAGTGATTGAGATAGTGCTTTCAGCAGTAAGCAGTTCCTAAAACTTTACATGAAAATAAGAGCAAAACGCTGCTATTTTTGTGATGACTTCAGAACAAATTTAAAATAATGGTAAAAAGAATAATAAAAAAGCAAGATGTACGAGTAGCTGAAGAGTGGGGGGGAAGTGTGTTTCTGATAGGTTGGGGGGTGGGGTAAAGGAAGCCAGAGTTAATTTGAGGATGCACTGGAAAATAAATGAGCTTGTGGATTTAATTCAAAATCATCCAAGCAGAGTCTTTTGCATGAAAGAAGCCAGTGATCAGGCTCAGTTTACTTGAAACATCAACAATGACTGCATCCTGCTGTTTCAGAGTTTGTGCTGATAGATGCTCATCGTCTTTGACACTGTACCATTATGGTTGTATGTTGCCTGTACCGTAACCACATTTTGCACTATGTGCCTCTTCTGGTTTTAAGAAGTTCTCACAAAATCCGGGTTTAGAAGTCCGATTTCTTAGAAACATACTTTTCAGCAAGTAAAATCTCATCTTGTAGTTCCTGGTTTATAAACATACTATTAGATTTTTGGCTCTTTTAGTTGACATACGGACCAGTGAAAAACAAAAGGCGGGTAGTTGACATGTACCAAACAAAAACAACTTACAGGTTCTCATGCTAAAACTGATTTTGAATGTGTGTCTCTGGGTCAATTGCTAAATGCTCCTCCCTAGCAGACACTAATTACTGTACAAAACAGGAACAATAATGCAAAGTCCCATGTGAGATCTACAAAAGAATTAGGTAATATTCTTTGCAGTAATAGAATATAGTATCTTGATAAGGAGTTCCTTGCAAATTCATTACCTTGCAAATTCTGTATTTGTTGAAGGTTGGTTTGTTTCAGGCTACTGTATTTCACTAAACAACTTGGTCATACACAATCTTTCCCAGTTCCCTGCTTCAAAAAGTCAGTGAAAAACTCTGTGTAAATGTACGTTGGGAACATTCAATGCGAACGTATTTTTACTAGACTTGATGTTATGGTGGTTTTTCATGCATAAATTTCCTGAAACGCAAGAAAATGGAAATAAAATTTTAGTTGAGAGGATAACGTTTGTAGAAAGGGTTGGGTTGTTGTGTGGGTTTTTTTCATTTTTGTAAAAAAACCCCAGGGGTTTGTTAACATTTTCTTGAAAGACACTTGTAGCAACTGTATTATTTGAGAGTTTCAAAACTTGTCAAAATGAAACCATTTACCACTGGAATTTTGAACAGTACCTTTTCTCAAAAAGCAGTTTCCACAGTATGTGGAATATCAGGTTTATCATCCAAGCTGCTGATACTATACTATACTTTAAAATGCAAACTTTAAAAATAGATTTGGGGTAGCATATTCCCTTCCTGTTTTATATTCAGAATCTTCTAAACTCTAGGACTATCAATAACTGTTAAAGTTACCCCATACAGGGACGAAATCTGGAAAGCAAAAAGGGATAAGGTGAACTGGATGAAATGTAAATTATTGGATGGCCTTAACCATAGGATTGCTTATGGCAGCTGTAATAATAGACAACTCCACAGAACTATTACACAGGTTATGCCGTAATGATCTGGGTTTGTATTAACAAAAGTGTCTCATTCACCAAACCCCTTTTTGAATAACACAACTTATTTGTGGCATATGTGCATTTTAAAAGATGGCTGATTGATATGATCTTAGAAAGTAATAAATAACAGATTATCCCATCTCAGTGTGAGTGACAAATAAAAGCACGTTTCATGCACAGTTTTTATTGATTAGCAGATTAGAGAGTTTTGCTTCTTTTGTTAATTTTTTCCTTTTTTTTTTTTTTTAATTGTAAAATTACTTCAGTGAAGGATTCCAAACCAGGCTGTAAATGACTCAAAGATATTGCCAAGCGAAGTCTGTTTTTAGTGTTATGTGTAGAAACAAGTCGGGCTTGCAGTTCCCAGTGGGACAGAGTGTGGGAGTCTGCCACCCTTACTCATGTTGAGTAATACCTTATTACACAAGTAATCCTGTCAAAATGAACAGAGTTGTTTTTTTCTTTAAGGTGCTGGTTATTCAGTGTACATAAATAATGAATTAGTTTGGGATCAAAATGGAATGGAGACAGTCATGAGTGTTAACTGGTACCTCTTGCTTGGTCTGTGTGTAAGGAGTCATCATAGCTTCACTAAACCTGGGAATATGAATGGTTTTATTAGTGCTAAATGCGATCAGAGATGAGGCAGATGCATTCCTGACATTTTGGATAAGCTTGTGTTCAGGCATCTCTACATGTGTGTGTGTGTATGCTTGTACATCAGATGTATGTAGTTGCTGCTGGCTGTAATCATAATTATTTCCTGTGGAAAAGCAATCTGCAGAATTCCAAAGTGTACTGTGATTAGAGGGAAGTATCCCTGCATATCAGAAGAAGAGTCAGATTGAATTCCACTGAAGTTCCTGGGACTAGTTTAGTGTATAGAATTTGTTTTGGACTTGGGCTGTGTTAAAGAGCAAATTCCTGGTGCTGTTGGTAGCTGGAATAACCCTCCACACTGCTGCTGATCTGCTCCTCTTGTCTTCATGTATCTCTTCAGAAGGCAGCTCTGTGCCCGTCTCTGATGCACAGGACCAACTGATTTAAACTCTACCCATGAGAAAAGGTTAGTTTATAGCTGCCAGAGAAACTCAAGAGGTGAATATTTTCATGCCAATTCAGAAACTGGCTATGCGACTCCAGTCAGGCGCTGTCACGCCTGGTTATGGTGAGAAAACAACAATGCCTCTCTTGATAAGGGGAAAAAAGAAAGTCTTGCACAGTCAAAATTTTGACATAACAATTTAAATCATCCCTCTACATCCTGTGGACTTGGAGCTGTCAAAAAGGCAAAGCCTGTGTTTGAATGGAAAAGCTTTTTATTTCTTTAAAAAGTGTACCAACTATAATTATCCATAACTATGCAGGCCTGTTTTAATGCTGTTTTATAATTACAGGTCTTAATGCTAGATTATACAAAGTCATTTATAAATAGTCAGAACAGAGGGACTTTGGGAGTTTTTAACCTGTGGATTGCTGTGGGTTGTGGCAGCTGACAAGATTTTGCTTGTGTATATATGGAGTGAGCTGTGTAATGATTGATGAATCCCTTAATTAACTCCCAACAAGTTAAGATTTATGGCCTCATATCTTCTTCTCCTGACACATCTGTGTTTGTCACTTTTGGAGACATGGATAAGCCACTTCTCCAAAAGCTTTTGTGGGTATCTGAAATGTTTCTGAGGTATTTTGCCTAATGTAACAAGATTAGAGTTTTATGACATAAAATTTATGAAATTTTATGGCATGAACAATCGCATTGGGAGGGATGCTGGTTGTGTGCTAGAGGGCACTATCTGCTTGAATACTGGATACCACTTTAGATTTATTTTGGGTATACAATCATGTATGAAATGAACCGAAACCAATGAACAAATGGAAATGTAGTGAAGGACACTTAAATGAGTTTCTGTTAAAAATAATAGCAATAAAAAAAAGTAGAGCTGTGGAAAGATCACTTTTGTGAGACACTGAATTCAAGGGGAAAAACAAACAAGCAAAATAGTCTTATTTAGTAGCCTGAAATTATTTGGATGGAACCAATACTTGTAGATGGCACGAGGAAACAGTTCATGTGAAGGTAGTGTAGCTGTTATTCACTCCAGTGGGAAAATCCAGCCATGCTGAAGTCAGTCCAAAAACACTGAGATCAATAGACACAGGGTATCAGTTTAAGCCTACAAAGAGTCTGTTATAAATTGAAGGAGAGTAAAGAAATACGTGGAGAAACTATTGTAACATGAATCACATAAAATATTTGTTAGATAAGAGTGAGTTAGAAGAGTGAGATTTTCCTTCCCTGAAAAAACCCCACCATTTTTGCTACCAGGAATAACATTTATTTAATGAAAATTTAACAAAAGGCTTGTTTTTCTCTTGCAATTTCTGCATGTTAAGAAGCCTTTCTGAAAACAGAAATAAGAGTCTCTTTACAGGACACAGTGTCGTATTTTAATTCATTGCCAGAACTAAGTCTTCATCCTAACCACTGATAAAAATCAAGTGTGGGGGTATATTTCACAATTTCAATGTGCACAGTGGGCTGGGTACTGCCTGTGTCCCACTGCATCAGAACTTTACAGATTTAGGTTGTCTAAAAAATTACTCCTTAGCTATTTTTATTCAGTAGAAATGATTAATGACAGTTCAAAATGCAACTCTTCTTGCAAGTCTTAAGTTGCAACAGATTTCATCAGCAGCGACACCCTTTTATGATCTGACTCTGGTCCACTGAATTGCTGCTTTTCTGAATTATATCTTGGGGTTTTGTTGGTTTTTTTTTAAAATCATATCCGTAAGTTCATGTTTGAGAAAACTGTTGTTTCCACTTCCATTGTAAATCTTGGTTTAGAGTGGTGTAATTGAAAACCATTCTAAGTTTAAACTAGTTTGGGGAAAAGGTCTTGAAGTCATGTAAGTTGCAAACTCTTGTGTTATCACTGAGGGTAGGTCCAGGATATTTGCAGTCCTTTGTTAAGATGGGATAATTCCTTTACTTCATTAGACCTAGATCAGTGTCAGAGAGCTCAGTTTCAGATAATTTTGTTACTCAGAATTTGCCTGTTTCCTTTTCCTTGTTGTTTAGAATGGGAACTTGCATCTTGTATATGGATATTTGTGAAGACCTTTGTGAAGCTCAGTAGGATAATGAAGATAAATGGAAAGAACAGAATTCAAGGATACATGGTGTGGGAGCATTTCAGATTCAGAAAATGGACCATTAATAAACCTGTAGAAATAATGAAAGACCATCTGTGAACGAATTCCCCTTGTATCATGTTTCCTACTTGTGAACCTATCTGAGATTTGATCCTTTGCTACTATACTCTTTGATAGTTACTGTCCTGTTGGAAGACATTTCCAGAAGTAGATAAAGATTTATTAATTAATTTATTTAAATCTTCCAGTCTCTTGTGGAAATTTCACAGATAGAGAGTAAGAAATTTCTGTGAAACTCTGAGGTTTGTCAAACTCATGTTGACTATAGAGTGCAGCATTTCTTTGAGTGTCCTGGTCACTTGGAAGACTAATGTGGATTAGAGCCTCAATTTTGTTGCCATAGGCATTTTAAGAAGTTGTTAGCCTCCCAGGATGGTGATGGCATGTGACTTTTTATTTAAACTGCATTTTCTAGAAGCAAAGGAAAAAGTTTCTTCTCTCTCTTAGTATCACTTTAGTGATACTAAACCAACCTGTAGGTTTTTGGTTTAGATCAGAGGCATGATAGTCTCTGTTATTCTCAGTGCATGGAGGTGGGCACCTCTCTTGCCTTCCTTGCCTGTGTTTATAAATTCCCTGCAGAAGATTATTTCACCCCTTTTGGGTACAGTGACAAGCCAAAGACGACGATCTGTAGCTTTCTAGCTGAACCACAGTACATGAAACTGTGTATTTATTTATCAAGAAGAGCTTTATTTCTGTGTGATAGTCAAACCCTCCTTGCGAAGCAGTGTGGCAGAATCTGGGTTACTCTGGGTTAACATCAATAGGAGTTTTTAACACAGTTTGAGTATATAGTATATAACACAAATCATCAATACAAAGCAAGACATCCTCTCTCTATAATTTATTGCCAAAGTGAATTGCAGTGGAGATGGTTTGCAATATTTTCAGTCATCTTATTGAATGTAAATATTCCAAAGTATAGAACATTACTGTGGAATAATTGACTAATGATTTTGTGTCCCTCCCCTTTTTTGTTTGCCAAAATTGAGACAACTGTTTAGTGCTGATTTTCAGAAAGAGAGATTTTGTAAAAACCCTGGCTTCTTTTAAGGCAGCGTTGAAATGACTAACCAAAAAACTTAAAACCAATAGCAAATATGTATCTTGGTGAGGTACAATCCAGAATATGAATAATTCAGATTAACTTCAGAAGGGAGTTGTATGGTTTCTGCAGAAGAAGAGCTTGAGATCTGTCACGTCAAACATAGCTGTAAAATGCTGAATTCAGTGGGCTAGTAGAAAACTGATCTCTGTCTTTATGCATATGCTTTGCTGCAGACACGTAGGTGGGAAAGCCTAGAAGACAGAATTCAGGTAGGATGTATGAAGTGTTAGTCTGTTGGACTAAGTCAAACATTAATAGAAAATACAGATTGCTTCTCTAAGCACAGGCAATAGGTGGTGTTCAGAGCAGGCAATGTGCAGCTGAGTATAGGTTCTGGTAGGGATTTTTTGTCTGAGTTTTAGGTGGTGGTGGAGGGTTTTGTTGTGGTTTTTTGGGTTTTTTTTTTAATATAAGCTAACTTGGCTTGGGAGGCAGAGCTCAAAATGAGATCATTAGAAACAAAATAAGTCCTAACAAAGGGCTGTTTAAAGTCGCTGTTTGTTTTCAGACCCAGTTGACTGCTGCTAAGAACCATTCCGTGCTCAATATGCCAAATCGTATGGACATGCTCCACCTCACAGCAGCCCCACGCATGGTTCAAGAGGCTGCTGGGCTTTTGAAATGCAGTCCTTTAACTGTGAAGTGGAAAATCAAAATGGGGTAATTAGAATCATAAATACGAGATTTTTAAGGAGAGGAGCATTATTCCTTCAGCCCATTTTTGCAACTTTTACGTACAATAGTCTTCAGTTTCCTTGTTCGTAACTTCTTTTTTTTTTTTCTATGAAACATTTCTCTAGTTTGCTTTCTTTTCTTCTTTTGACCGTGGCTGTAGGATTTCTTATTTCCCATTCCACTCTTTCTTACAGATGCCCCTGCTTAACACAGGGGTGCATTATGTCATTCATGCACATACCCTGATTTTCATGAGCAGTGTTGCTGTTATTAATCCCGGAGTTCATCTGCATTTTAGTACTTCGCTGCACCCCTCTATTTTGAAGACCAAACTGGAAGAATTTTGGGTTCAAATTGTCCTGTAAAATTTTCAGTAGTGCTTGGTTTGGATGAAACCTAGATTTTCCAATGACATCTTTCAGTCTTTCTAAAAGTTGAAGATATACACATTGCTGTAAGGACAGTGTTATCAGGCAGTCTAAAAAAAATTCAGAATGTGGCCCTGAATTTTAAGTCAAGGTTTGTGTGTGATTTTTACAGTGTGTGCTCTGTGTATCTTCCTTGTGTATCCTTTTTTTTATATGTAGATGTAAATTACATTTACACGTATTTAAGATATAGGGAAGAAGATTTGATAGGAAATCTTCATTCAGCTAGTACACCTCTGAATTTGTGTTGTAAAAAAGCTTACATTATTAATGCTCAAATGTTTAATTGCTTAACTATACCCGATCTGCAAACCTGGAAAGATTCTTACAACATGACTGTAACACTCTGTTGTTCACATGGGTGAAGTTTTATAAACACAGACAGTTTGGCTTGCTAGCAAGTTGCTTTATTGTATTGTATTTTATTTTACTTTATTTTTTTATCAGTTGTGGTTGATAATGACATGCAGATGATTATTCCTTAAAAGCTAAGTTGACAATAGCTTGTATCGGGAGACATTCTATCTTCTTACAGTCTCTTGCAAATGCAAAACCAGATGGGTATTTTTTTAAAGGAATTGCATTTCATTATGCAGTCTTAGGTGAATTTTCATGTTTAAGAAGCCAGAATACAAGGGAGTGCTATATTAGTGTATTATTCTCACAACAAACAAGCCACTGTTCTGTTGCTACCTGCTTGGCCATTGTTCCCAATTGTGTATGCTTTGCAGTGGTATTTGGATGGTTTCCTGCTCTCTGCCAGCACAAAAAAGGCATTTCTGTTACAATGGCCCCTAACCACACAATGACGGCATTAAGGATTTATTTGGAGGTTTCATTATTTTCTCCTCTTTTGTTCCTTCCAGGATGTCTTCCAAGCGACCAGCCTCTCCGTATGGGGAAGCAGATGGAGAGGTAGCCATGGTGACAAGCAGACAGAAAGTGGGAGAAGAGGAGAGTGACGGGCTCCCAGCCTTTCACCTTCCCTTGCATGTGAGTTTTCCCAACAAGCCTCACTCTGAGGAATTTCAGCCAGTTTCTCTGCTGACGCAAGAGAACTGTGGCCATAGGACTCCCACTTCTCAGCACAACACAATGGTAGGTTTGCTAATGGTCTATTGTGCTTACATCCATTCTTTGAATTCTGCCTCTACAGTAGTTTGGCATCCAGATCGGTACTTTACGGAGTAGACAATGCACAGTTACACGTACAGAACACGCTACAATACTGTGAAAGCCTTGACCTTGCTGGGCTGCCTTTCCCCTCCACTCCAAATGCTAAATCACTTGCAGTGCAGACTTCTCCTCACCTTTGCCTGATGGCATTTAGGGCGCTAAAATTTGTTAGCTACAGTGATGTGAATTTGAAGTGTATGTGTTCAGCAAACAGTAAATGGTTTTGGAACACTCTAAGTGAGAGTCACGTTTGGCATGGTGTCTGAAATATCACCCTAATGCCAAGTTTATGCAGTAGTAAAGCACAGGAGTCTGTATAAAGGGTAAAAAAAAGAAACTTTGAATTTTGACGATTTTAAAAATTCACATCTGTTGTGTAATTCATGTGCCACAGATACATGCAAGAAAATTTGCTGTACTTATGGAATTATATCAGCATACTACTTTTGCACTTAAAAATTTCCACCTTTCTGTGCACTCTACCAATGACATGGAACACTTAATTCCTTACATTTAGCAGCTCACTGGAAGTCCAGAACAGGCTGTATCTAAAAGGAGACAAAAAGAACAAAAAGCCATGCCATGGTCCTCACTGGTATCGTAGTGTCACTATCGTATTGTGGGCCCTTCAGGGGGAGTACTGTGATACATTTTTAGAAAGGTTGAAAGGGGCAGGGGAAGGCACTGAAACCCCAGGACTGAGACACCTCGATGAAGCTGTGTGCTCTGAACGGGCTTGCACAGCTCTTGCCTGTTTACAAATTGACTGGAACTTTTCTGTTAGTCCCCTACTTTGACAAGGGCACTGACAATTTCACTTTAAGTGAAGATAATGAATGGACCTGCATATTTGAAGGCTTTTAAAAAGGCATTGCAAAATAGGTGGTAGTGTATTCTCATAAAAGCCTGCAACAGCTCCATAGTGGTATTTAAGCCCTTACAGCTCATTATGCATATGTAATAAGCCCTAAGTAAAAAGCCTTAGGGATTATTATTTCTCATAGGACCAAGTCACTGGATATTCACTGAAGCTGCTCTCCTAGACAAAATAACTCACTGATCCTGATCCATTTTTCTTCCTTTTTTGGGCTAATGCTTAAGTTCAAACAGTGGTTTGGAATATTTAATTTTACTTTGTGTTATTGCAACTTTACATGAAGAAAGAACAGCATTGGAGAAATTACTCATGGGCAGACATGTCATTATCTTTTTTGAGCTTGTTTACTCCTCATCCTTTATCTTACATTTTATGGAGATGGAATTCATTAATATACAGTTCCAGCCAAAGGGATGTTAGGGTATGTAACTGGTCTATGAGCTTTGCTGTATTTTGGCCTATTTTAAGAGGGTGTGTTGAAGATAAGAAGTAGTTCCTGACAACATTTAAGTAATAGATAAAATTGTGATGGCACCAGTAGTGTAAAATCAGACCCTAAAGAAATAAAAACTTACTGTTTTCTAAGGAGCCCAGCAGAAGTATTTTAACTAACATTTTTATTCATTTATAGTTTTTAAAAGCAGGAAGTTTAGCTGAGCATCTAGTGTGACTTCCTACTATGAAGGCTGTATTTAATGTTCTGACTCTTTGTAATACAAGATACTGAATCATTGTGTGTTTTAGACAGTTTTGCTGTAGCAGCGACATACTGTAGGCTTGTCTGAGGCAGTTTTTGGGGGGTTATGAGAGACTACTTTTGTCTTCATACAAATTTAAGAAAATTGCCAATTTGTATGAATGTGATGCTTTGGCAGTATCTCTTTTTTAGTGAGGAGTGTCTTGTAAAAATTGTCACTCAGATGGGTCAGAAAGGATGTGTCTCCACATCCTATGTGTCTCCAGAAAGAAGGAAGTGTTCAGTGTAAATAAGATATACATAAAATATACATAATCACACCCTCTGCTGTTGTGGTATGTAGTTATAAGAAGGAAGTAACTGAATAACCTCTGGATGGCTTCAATTTGTGTGATTAGCAGTTATGAAAATCATTCCCAAAGGGTATTCACTTCGTTAGCATGGCAGAGGTCATTTTTATGCTGTTTGAATTGACATTCTGTGTATTTTATAGTCTCTGGGAAGCAAATCCAGGTGTATTCACATGTGCACACACCACCACAGAGTGCAGTCCAATACAGTTTTATTGATAAACCTCCAGCAGCGTCCTTCACACTCCTTAATAGCTTGTCAGCTGCTCTGCTGCACCTTCTGACTGAGCCGGCAAGTGACTATGGAGTTCTCATTTTGCAGCCACATGCAGTCTTTGGCAGGGTCCACCTTTACAGATGTCTCCAAAGTCTCATGAGAAGGTTTCAGAGGTACAGGCATTCTGAAATCGTGTAGTGCTTCACTCTGCTGCACCTGTCTAAACCTTACTGCTTTGTGCATGATTGTCAGCTAAGACTCTTCTCCAGAGGGATTCTTAGGTAGCCATAGTATAGATCCAGAGAGGTCTTGCTCTGTTAGCTACATGTACAACATCCATTTGGTTTAGGGAACAATCACAACAGAAGAAAGCCGCAGCCAAGGGATTTGGAAAAGGTATGGAATTGCCGTATCTTCATTCCTGTTGTCACCAAAGCCATCCCTGCCACCTCATATTCTGACTCTCAGCAATGAGTCATGAAGGGACAGTTGGGAAAAGAATTTCAGCCTTGAGAATCAATTACTTGGCCTCACTTTTCTGGGTGCTAATTGATCCTCTGTTTCATAGGTTACTTCCAACTGTACTTCCTTTTACAAGTCCTGCCAGCCTGGAACATCCCAGGATCCTTAAGGTACAGGGCTGATTTCACCACAGTTACAACTGAGTGGTTTACCCAACTTAGACTTCTGAAAATTGACCCTGTTGCACCTTACCAAGTTGCAACAACTGCCAACTTAGAGAGTTGGCATCTCAGAATTCTGACTAAGTGTTTGTAAAAGGAGGGCAAAATTCCTAGAAAGAAATCTTACAACCTAACCAAAATTGGCAAAAAATCTGCAAAGCCTACCTTCGTGTCAAGATGAACAGGGTATTTTTGGGGATGCTGGAACTGCAGCCAGAGAAAGGTTAGTGTAGTGGGCACAAATTGAAACATGGGAAAGTCCCTCTGAACATCAGGAAATGCTTTTTATTGTGGAGGTGACTGAGCATAAGAACAGGTTGTCCAGGAAGGTTGTGGAGTCTTCCCCCTTAGAGGTATTGGTCCAGGGCACCTGACTTCCAGTGGCCCTGCTTGAGCTGCGGGATTGGACCAGATGTCCTCTGGAGATCCCTACCAGCCTCAACCAAGGCAGAGGCAATTCTATCCCAAACTATCTTCCTCTTGGTAGAAGAAACGGGATACTTATTGTAAGTAGCAAAACTTTTCTGCTGATGGGAAAAGAAATTTATCAGACTACAACCAAAGGCTCAGTACAAAATACAAGACAAATCATTTGACCTAGAATATATCCAAGAGTCCCCTGAGGATGTTCATAGCAGGCCATAAGCTTAGTGGGGAAACATTTGAGGATTACAGTATCAATCAGTAGCTCTTTTGAAGAAACCTGTTAAGGCTACAGTATTTGGATAGCATCATCTAGGTTACTAAGGCTTATTTTATTTCTATTTGTTTGCCTTATCATTTTGCTTGTGCCATGTCTCAAGACAATTGATCTCACCAGTGGTGTCTGTGTGCTAATTTCTGAAAATATAAGATGTCAAGGCTAAAAATACTGATTAAAGTATGCCACGGGCACGGTATACTCAAATCCCACTGTTCTTTTTAAGTATAGAATATCAATACAATGCTGGATAAGATTTAAAAAAAACAAACACAAAACCAAAAAAAAAAAAAAAGAAAAACAGAAGTATTGATCCAAAGATTAAACTGTTACAGTGTAATTTTGCCACTGTCCAGTTTTGCAATCTGCATGACTGCACTGCTAGCCCACGTTTGTCCTGCACTTTCAGTGGGATTTAGAATTAATTTTCAGCAGTGCTTTCAATTGATAGGAAATATTACCGTGCACTGTTGAGTAGCCTTGTTCTTCATACTAAAAGATGTTGCATTTCTGTGGTGAGTGAAGTTATTCCTCCATAACTTAGGAATAATATTAAAAAAAATTTATTAGGTCATATTAGGGGTAAGAATTTGAGTGGTCAAAGAGCTTCCTGATGTACTACTTCATACTTTTCCTCCACTTGTCCAAAATAAAAAGGTCTTTAATGCCGAACTGGAATTCTCTTATCACATCCATCCTGGCCTGTGCTCCACCTGTTGATCTGGAGTTTGTCAGCATATGAATAGTAATGGATCAGAACAACAAGCGGCTGGAGCACTTAGCTACTATTCAGCACTTCCGGAGAGAATGGAAATCTGAATGCATATAGCTTTTTAAAAAGTCAAATAGGACTCTAATTATACTGAGCTAAAGAATGCCTATTAAAAAAAAAAACCAACAAAACCACAGTGGTTTTAGAGAAATTTTAATTTCCAGTGTACCTTTGTGCATCAAGCTTAGGATAAGTTATTGTGATGATACAATGCACAGTGTTGTGAACACCAGTGCCGTTACTGTGCCAGCTCTAATAATGAGAATTTCATTGTTTGGGGAGAGCAGTCTCCTACACTCTAGACAAAAGTGTAATTACTTTTGAACGATGTGGAATGTGCTCAGTTTAATAGCACGGAGAATAGATTCACAAAGATTCAGATAAAGCTAGCTTGGAAGCCATATGTGCAATGTGGCAGTATGAAATTGTTAGCAGGCACCGTAATTACAACACACAGACACACACACACACAGATTCACAGTTTAAACTGTAAACTGTTGGTTTTGTAAGAATTAGGCTTATCTGAAGAAGACTAGTTCAATTAAAGCAGAAACGGTGGTAAGTTTGAATTTGTCTGATGTTCTTTCCTTCCTCTCTTAATGGTAAATTGATATTTATAAAATGATGACATTGCATTGTTCCAAACATTGCATTATAAATGTCATCACAAAAGTAGTGCTTGAAAGCAGCTTCCACATATCTAATTTCAGGCTTCTATCAGAGTTTGATCTTTACACTTGCATCATTTCAGAGAATCACTCTGTGGGCTATTAGGAAAGGGAACAAATAAAAAAGAATCAGTCAGGACCCATCAAACAGATGTACAAGATACCTATTTCACTGTTTAGTCCAGAGCCTAGAAAACTTTCTGCAGTCCTTGAGAACCCATTGTGGTGGAGCCAGAAAAAGGTTTGATAACTCACATATCTGCCTGACAAGTATCTTCCATTTAAGTTGGGATAACCTGCCTGTCCTCCTTGTCATGATCTGTGTTCTCACAGCTCTCAAATCCTGTAAGTCATGCTTATAGTACTTAGCAATTTGCAAACTGCTTGATGTGCTGGTCCTGTATCGGGTGCATAAACAAACAAAAAAGGTGTTTTCATTCTTCAGGTGACACAGTGATCGAAACCATAGTGCAGTTCAGGAGCAGGATGCTAGTTTATGCAAGTTCCCTTGGTTTATTCGAGCACCCTCTGACTACAGTGAGTTTTGGTTACCTTTGGCCATGGGGAACCAGAGTGGATGTATCATTCCACCTGAAGTCAATAGGCAGAAAGACTGGATGGAGTTTGAGATGACCTGTTGGCACTGTGATCAAACTCTGAGAGGTCCAAAGGTTGGTTAGGAGAGAATAAATAAGTAATGAAGTGAGAAAACATTGTTTTGTATTTGAGGTTTTTTTTGGTTTTTGGTGGTTTTGGTTTTTGTGTTTTTTTTTAATTCTAATTCCCCAAGCAGGAGGGTTAGAACTACATTTAAACCAATGAATTAATAAATCAAGTCCAGACTTAGAATATAGAAATTGCCTGGAATACAGGGTGCAGATGACTAGTTTTTAAAGGCCGTGAAGAGAAGTGGAAACAGCAGTTGTTTGTTTTTGCTGAAGATCATCTCACTGTGAAGCAGTCACGTTTTTAATGGATTCATTTGAATGCAGTTAAGCAGAAAATAATCAACAGAAAAGTAAACACCTTTGTTTTATGGAAGTGCTGGGAACTGTATGTATCCATTGTTTGCAAGTGATTATGTGCCTAGAAATCAATTCATTGACTTCATACTGGAAAACATCTTCATTTAAGCTTCTTGCATAAATACTAGTAAAATCTAATTGAAGTGAATAGCAGAAAAATTCCACAGAAAAAAGAGAGAGGTAGAACAGTAAGGCCCACAGTCAGTAGGAATATTCGAACCAGATGGTCTTTCTTACGATGAAGAGAAAAGAACTATAAAGTGCCCTATCAAAAAGCTATGTAAGTCATAAAACCAGAAAACGTGACCATCTTTCTAAGCAATCTGACATAGGACTTCCACAGTGGACACAGGGGTTTCATTCCAAATGAAATTGGTAAGTAAGTAGCCTTCAGTAAGTCGCTCTGTTTGGGTTTACACACACTTTTTGAGGTAATTTCACTGAAGACGGTACATTTTTACTGAAATAAAGTGCATTGGTGTGA
This sequence comes from Pachyramphus minor, assembly GCA_013397135.1. Lineage (NCBI taxonomy): Eukaryota > Metazoa > Chordata > Aves > Passeriformes > Tyrannidae > Pachyramphus > Pachyramphus minor. The sequence continues at coordinate 1,760,331 of VYXB01010819.1, read as the reverse complement.
ACTCTGCCAGGTCAGCCTAGTGCTATGAACAGGTTTTGTGGCTCGGGAGGGCAGCAGCGTGCCCACAGCAGGACATTGCAGCCAGAACCCAGAAGATCAGGGCAAGGATGTTTGCCAGAGGGAGGCAGGAGATACCACAGATTTGAAACAAAATTTTAAAACTTCCAATTTGAGGAGCACTGAAGAAGATGAAGACTAGGGTGTGGAGAAAGCCCCTTTAGGACTGCAAGACCAGCTTATAGCAACGATGTAAAGAGACTACATTTAAGTGTTCCTACTTCTTGGTACAGCTTTTGCTTTCAGCAGCCCCTAGGTGTGACATGACATAGTTAGTATCTAAGGTATCTCCGTTCTGTTGGAACTCAAACAGTAGCTGTAGACTTTATATGGTTTCAGCAGTCAAGATCCATCACCTCTGGCACTCTGCCCAAATTTATTCTGAAATGCTATTCTTTCTTTGGTGATAGTGCATCTTTACGGTGTTGTAGTAAGACAGAAACTCTGCTGCCGGTTAAATGCCCAGTTATTCGTTGTCCTGGAAAGAGAAGGCCACAAAAATGTAGTTTAAGTTTCCATGCTTTTCCTTTCAAACAGTGATTTTATCTCCTTTGGCCACTGTTGAGAAGTTTTTGGCCTTGGGCTGTCAGTGTAACTATCATCAGAACAGAGAGCAGCATACCAGGCTTTCATACTCTTATAAGACACATGCCTCAAGGGTGGCTTGTGGGAATCAAGTTATGTTTTGCTTCTTATGTAGCACAAACTTCTACTTTTGCATACCACCTTGGCTCATTTTTGCTTCAGTAGTTGCTCATTCATTTTAGAACTTCCAGAACAGTTTCCCTATGTGCTTTTTCTTTGCTCCACATGCTTTCTATATCCATATTACTTCCTCTGAGCAGCTGGTGTGGCTTTCTTCTTTTTTTTTTTTTTTCACTGCAGGTGAGTTTTTCTCTATTTCCAGCCTCATAGGAGCCAATATTACTCTATCACTTTCTTTCTGCTTGCAGTTGTCCTCTGAAAACCTTTTTCTGCCTTGCCCATTTTCTTCCTCTGCTTGTAGTCATATTAAACTTAGTCATTTTTATTATTTAATCCATTCTAAAGCCTTTTAGTAAATAGCTCATATGAAGACATTGCACAGTAAAAATAAGTATTGTGCTATTTGCTTGGACAGAATGTCAATAAACTAGGGGATGGTTATTTTTTGATATGCAGCTCTACTTTCAGTAGGGCTATACCAAAACTGAAATGCGTTGTGAAGTATTGGTCATGGTTTATTGAATTCCAGGGTTGCAAGGAATCTCTGTGGTTATCAGCTCTGGCTCCTAGAAGTGCCAGAACCTTTTGCTACCCTCAATACTCACAGTCATGTTTTACAGTTTCTTCTCTCAGTGTCAGATGTTTGTGTCCATAGTTAGAATATTACCCACTACAGAGACAATTTGAAGCACTTCCTAATTTTCTGCCCTTTAAATGGACGAGTGAAATGCTCTGTCATGGTTTTTGTGTTGTCTCCTTAAGTACATTTTCTTAGGTCATATAAAATGCAGTTGGATTAGGCTGTGCCAAGGCCAGCTTGCTTTCCCTTAATTTTTCTTGCCACTGCTAATGCTTTTGCAGATTCACCAAAAGTAATGATGGTTGGAGTGGTAATGAAAATGTGGCTTCAGGCAGTTGCTAACATTTCAATAGTCATGTCATGCAGTCGTGTTTTTTTCCTTTCATGTAGCTGACTGCTCCCTCTTGTCTTGAGTATATCGGTGAAATATCACCACCCTCTCCACTCTAGTGAAAGGGGTTATTAATTTTCTTTAGAGATTCATGGCTGGAGAGGGACCTGTGGCAAGACAGATTTTAGTATGTGATTGTTTAAGAATGGGAATCTGCCAAGGTGTGTCAACTCCTAAGACATATTCAGAGACCTCCCTACAAGAGGACGTTGATGTGCTGCAATGTTTCTGAACCAATCAATGTTCCAAAGTGTTTAAAGACCATGAAATGGAGGAAACAAACTTTGTTAAAAGAGTGCTAAATTTATGTCCCAGGTAGCAGGCTTGTCTGGATAGTTTGGCCAGCCTCATTTCCAGATTCCCTTTGACACCCTTAAGTTCTTTGTTTCTTTTTCCGGTTTAGGTGCAGTTGTGTGACCAGATAAGGTATTTTTGTTGAAATAGACTCAGCGAATCCCATGAATTTAGCATCACTAGATAAACTAATGGAAGTAACTGAGTGGAGTTCTGCCCAGTTTAACTAAGGATAGCTTTTGCCAGAGCAGTGTAAACAGGGCTGTCATTATACATGGAAATAGTCTACTTTAGCATCCTTTTTTTTTTTGCTTTGAAAACTGAATCCACCCCAAGGAAAAAAAAAGAGCTATAAAGATTAAATTTTTTGTAGTTTTTACAGGCAGCAGGCAAATTATATAGATTGTCTGAAACATAGACCAATAAAATCTAAGATCAGACTGTTATTATCTTTATTTATATTGTATCCAGATCATGATTTATTTTTATAGAGACAGAAAAAAGAAACATTCCTGCCCCAGAATGCTTAGCTTATGACCCTGTTCCTGCAAAATAATCTGGTTGATTGGAACCTAATGCTGATGGTAGCAAGAGGGAGGGAAGGAGAGGTCACTGACTGTAACTCCTTCTGCACATAGCTTTTTGTAGAATTGGAGTTTGATGACAGAAAATAAGAAATATTATAGCAAAAAGGTGAAATCCTTCTGACATTTCAAGTCTGAATTACTGCAGTAGATTGTATGTGTGTCTCTACACTAAGTCATGTCAGAAGTGGAAGCTTGCATTGGTTATTAATATTGCTAGCCAGAAATAATACAGAATACCTGAGCTTCGCGCTCTCTTCTATGCTGATTTTCAGATTGAATTTAAAGTGTGTTTCATCTCTGTAGCTGTAAGTGAAACTTCCCTCTTTCCCGTTCTTTTCATTTTAAACTGCTGCAGTCATAATCAGTAGAGTTGCTCAGGTTTGGATCCATCTGTGTTTAAAGGCACAGCATTTGCTGAGGATCTGTGGGTCTCCAGAAAACAACCATACACAAATGCAGAGTTTACTGGATTTAGGACTATGTTAGGAGCGAGTTAGTTTTTTGTATAATTTTCATTTCAATTTACGGGGGGATTTTTGCTATATGACAACAGTCTCAATAGTAAATTTCTAGGGATTATAGGAGTCTTGGTGCACTAGAAGGACATTTTGGCTTTCTCTCATAGAGAAAGGAACTTATTTCTTCTCCTAGAAGGAAGTGGTCATTAACACATAATGCAGTGTCACGGCAATCATAGTGTCATTTTTGGGAAGCTTCAAGAGTGAAGTCTGATCAGACTAAATGTATACAAAATATATGTCCAGAGGTAAGCTCGTAAATTTAGTTTAACTTCATGGTTAATGGACGTAAATAGGGAATAGTGGAGCGTGATACATTTTGTCCTAACATACCTTCTAAGTAGGTCAGGGAACTCACACCCTGGAAATGCCTATTTTTCTTCATAGTTTACAGCTGGAGCTTAGGGTGTTAAGCTCAGCTGTTGATCCCAATAGTTTATAAATCTGTAGTTAGATAACTTCAACTAAAAAAGCCTTGAGTGAGAAGTAATTGCCTGGCCAGAGCATTTGCTTGTTGTTAAATAAGAGTTTGCTATGTAGTGCTTAGCTCTGTTGGGAATATAAAGCATTCTGCATCTCAGAGCTCAAACCACTCAACTCACTTGAGTTTGTATCCAGCATCTGACTGATGATAGAGTGTGAGTCCATGGTATATTCTTCTCTTTTATAAATATAAAAGCTGCAAATACCCTTCTCCCCCCCCAAAAATCTTAAGTTTATATTGTCTTGACACAGACAGCGCTTGCAGAGTATGAGGGAGAGCAGATTGATCATTCAAAGTAGTTACATGTATAAGACTTGTTTAAATTATCTTTAAACCAATTTGATCAAAGTTCTGTAGGAAAACAATTTTCGAAATTTTATATATCTACAAGCAGAATTGAAAATAGGGTGATTCAGTTCTGCAGAGAATACATCTGTGGCAGATGATGTACTTTTCCTGTTTGCTTGCGGCCAGTGTAAACTTAGCTTTTGGGCAGTGACCATAGCTTCAGTTTTGAAGCTGTCAACATGAGTATTGGGTAATATATTGACACAGGGCCACAGTGAATTCCTGAGTTTTCCATGTGAATAAGCTAATTTGACTGAAATACTTTTGTATTTAGGACCTGTATCTTTCTATTGCTCTGTAAAATGTCGCAAAGAGTTGTTGGACTTGTAATTTCATAAATATTAACCAAAATGGCAAGTTTTCAGTTAAGTGGGTGAAATTAGACTGTATTTCCAGCTTCCCAGTTGTTGATTTATCATTGGCAATTCATTTCTGTTGTCTATGGCTGTGCCAGTGCAATGGAAACTATACTTGTCCCTCATCCATGACAGTCTATGATCTATGAGTGTTTGCAAACTCATGGAGATTCTTGAATGCAGTACAGGGATGTTGGAGTTCAGTTGACCAAATTTTAGGCACAAAATTAAGGTGTTTGGGCTGTCTTCACAGTTTATGGAAAAAGATAACCGCTCTGCTAGAGCAGCCTTTCCAATCTCAAAATAAGCATCTAAGACAAGAAAGATGAATTACCCTCTGAAAGTGCTTGTCTGTTGACTATAGAGGGAGCCTTGATGACTAGTTTAGACTAGATGTCTAATTTGGGGCTAAAATTAGGTGAGAGTAATTCCATTCACAGTACATGGAGTTAAAGAAGTAACACACATTCCTGTACAAATATTCTCTCATATATTTGTAGAAGTAACCATGTTCAAGTTCATCCCCTTTTTTGGAGGGGAGGGAGTGTGTGAATATTCTAGCAGACTTGGTTTTTAACCAGTACTGACGGTATTTGGTGGGATTTTAAGAACTGGATATTCCCTAAAAGCAAATATTCTGTTGTATGTGTATCAGCAGTGCTAAGTTCAAGTAATAAATAATGTGTTGGTTAGGAACATGAACTGGAGAACTGAAGTAATGCAAAACACCTTTAAAAGGCTATTTTGAGAAGATTTTTTTGATACTGAAAAATGGCATCAAATCCAGTGGGTTTCCCCATTTAAAATGTAGAGAATCCTGAAATGTTACTAGAAACTTAAGTGCTTAATAAAGCACCCATTTGTCTTGCTATCAGCTGCAACAAACATCAAATTTTATTATTAAATTTAATTAATTATGGATAATGTATGTGTAACCTGTTGTGTCTGAAAGATTTCATTAAGTCTTGCTTGGTCATTTTTGCAAGTCCGAAGGCTTAGTAGGTAGACCTAGCAATATATTTGTTAAGAAACTGTAGTTGAATTCCAATCTTATTCTGTAGAAACCTGTCTGCTGTGTGTGTTTTAATTCTACTTATGTCCTCCCCTATGTTTAATCCAGAAAGTGGGTATATATATGTGCACAGTTTCACGTTTTGGCACCATATTTGGTGTATTGTGTGCTGTGACTTGTATCATGCCTGCAGGCCATAGGAAAACGACACAAATTAAATGTGAAATAGAGAGGAGACATAATTTAAAACTTGCATGTTCTAGAGATGCAGTATGGCGTATGAGAGTTGCAACATATTGCAAAAAATTCACCCTATTTCCCCAACACGAAGACCATGTTTTCAGCTGTGCAGGCTGCTGGAGACACAGGCAGCTTTCTTTGCTGTTCGCTCAGAATAGCTGTCAGTGCATTTTATTTGAGGCAGTATCATGACCACTGCTACACATGCTCTGTCTTCTTTTCATTCCTGTCTAACTGCACAGGTCAGTGTTCTGCTCTGCCCTCTTCTGTGATTCTGTAATTATATTTATTTTACATAGACATGCGAGTTCCCTTTTCCCTTTTACATATGTTGTTTTGCTTCATGCTGGGAAAACTCCACAGCCTGACAGGGTGCTTTTTTTTTTTT
>VYXB01010819.1:1697095-1754310 GCA_013397135.1 Pachyramphus minor | reverse complement strand
TTTTTTTTTTTTTTTAAGCACTCCAAATTCTATCCAGCTTTAAACTCTTATGTTTATAACCCTGAATATCTCTAAAATGTCTTTACCTAAAACACTTTATGGTTTTATTACCAGGTTTATGCCAGTAATAATATTCACATCAGCTTTCTTAGGGATAATCTTTAAGCAGAACCTAGCAAGAAAGGCTTTGAAAACTATCATTCCCAAGAACGCAAATCTCGGAACATGAAACATCGGTTTAATCGCCCTCTCTGACAACTTAACACGACAGATTGAAAAATACAAGCCGATATGGAAGTGGGATCAATGGATTATCAAAGTCCTAAACATCTTTTCTTGGGGGGGGGGGGGGGGGGGGGGGGGCGGGGGGGGGGGGGNTTTGGGGTACATTGGCATGCGTAAAACATGAAGTTTGCAGAGCTTACCGCAGATCCGATGCTGTCTGACTGGCAGGGAAGTTGAGAGGGAGAGAGAGAGATTTACATGAGGGAACTCAGGGGGCTTTGTCACGGCAATTGTATAAAGTGATATACAGTGCAAATCGACTCGAGCATGTCCCTGGATAGCAGGCGGTTTACAGCCTCTTCGAGCAGAGATTACTGCTTTATCTTGTCATACTAAATTAACGTGGCAGCACACTGTTAAACAGTGGTGACCTCTTCATCTGTGGAAATTGCTGCCTAGAGGAGAGATGGTATTTAAGACTCTCTTTTTCTCTCTCTCTCTCCCCTCCCCACTTTTTCTCCCTTTCCCCCTCCATTCCTCCCTCCCTCTCTCTATCTTGTCTTTTTTTTTTTTTTCCTGTAGGGCCCTGAGGCATTTTTGGGTTAGGTTGTAACATTAAAGACAAAAAGAAAGAAAGAAGGGGGGAAGGGAGAGGCTTTTAACATCAAGGTGACAACAGCTATGTGTTAATTGGGCCTTTGTTGTTTGATTAATAGCCACTTTGGTGTAGAATATTAAGACAGTTGTTTGGACAACTTTCTAAAAATGACATGTCCTTTCAGTAAACTGGGATTAAGCGATGTTCTCTGGTCTGCACATTTTAACTCCTTATTGCATTTAGTCCTAAGCTTACTGTTCTTCAGGAGTGAGCATGCCATCCAGGTCTGGCACTGTCCTCAGCTGGCATGAATTGCCATAGTTCTCTCCAGTGGCACTCCAGTGAGCTGCTCTCACTGGTGCTGGTATTACAGAGGGGCAAGGTGATGAAGATACCTCTGCAATACAGTTGGGCTCTTGTGTTAGGCTGTATCAGCGGATTAAATTAGTTTCACTGGGCTGGTAGTGTGATATAGAAGAACAGGAAAATTAAATTTCCCTGGTCTTTTTCAGAAAACTGAGGTGATGAAGGAGAGAATCCATCTATTCCTTAGACCAGGTTGTCTGTTCTTGACTTTTCTGTTTACTATGCAGTGATTCACTGAGGGTCCAATCCAAAGCTGTTTGAAGTCAATTTAAAGACTGCTTTGTCTTTAATAGGCTTTGGATCAAGGCCCACATGACCTTAGGCAAATTATTGCAAATCAGTGTTATGAAGGGCTTGAAAATTTGCAAACACACGTGTCCAAAGTACTTTCTGTCAGCAGTTGGGAAGCCAGGTGAAGCCAGGTTGGTCAGCCCAGCTTCAGAGGTACCCATATGTGCTGAAAATGGCAACATTATGGCTGCGTGTTTGGGTGAAGGAGGCCTTCCCTACCTCTTCCTCTGATTAATGATTTAGGGTTTAACAGGTTCTTTTCCCATGTTATTGGGATTGCCAGTTGACAAGAGAAAATGCTTTTACTTCAGAAACTCAGCACTGACTCTGGGATGCCATAGGACTTTGACTACTTCACTCATTGAAGGTTATAGAAATTTAATGTTATCAGATCAAAGAGGACTTGAAGATCATTGAGCTCAGATTTTTCCTTGCTGTAGACAATTATTCCTTACTGTGAATTTCTTGAGCTGCCACCTACACAAAGATTCATGTGAAATTCTGTGTGCTTTGTATTGTACATTTTGTATGTAACATTTTCAGAGGCAAGCTTTTATTCACTTCTCTGGGATGCCAGCACAGCTTATTTTTGCAACAGAATATTTGCCATTTGAGATGCAATGTATCTGTGAACACTGATGTTATCATTGTTTTCTTTGGATGAATTTTGAAGGCCATTGAGCAGAGCATGTATACTAGAGATACAGAAAGAACTGACTTCCCAATTTATTATTTGTAGAATCAATGCATTTGATAATTTATGTACAGTTTACAGGGGCCACATAAGTGGCGCGTGAATCGATCAGCAGCCAGCAAAAATGAAAGCTAATGAGCTCATTTCAATAGCAAGTTGCTCATTAGCAGGTAGGCTCACTGATCTTTCATGTTTTCCAGTTCAAAGTCACATGCTCTTTCCGTGTTCTTGGAAGGAGTAGTTTCCTTGCAAAGAACAAAACAAAAAGAAAATGTGGCAAGGTTTCGGAAGTTTTCTCCTCGCTTTTACATTATGCATTTACAGTAAATGCTTGATACTGGGCTAGAGAGGCAGTCACCTAAGTCTGTGCCCATCACTGTAGTGCCAACAACTTTCAGCTGCTGACATTGAATTTATTAGTGAATTTGCAAGTTGTAGGGGAAGAAGAGTATGGAGGCCTCTTCTGTGTAGGAATCTACACATTCCCAAGCACAACATTTTCAGCCCAGCTTTTCTCCAGCTCAAAAGTCAGGATGTGGGATGCTGGTGGCTAAGCAGGGCTAGGCAGGATGTGCTGTCCCCTGTTCCCAGTCAACACTATGACCCATCCTGGTTAGTCAACACCAAGTGTATGTCCTCCCCTCTCCTAGTAATAAATATCTGGTGCCTTTTTTTCAAACACTTTGGTGCTTCCAGCAGGATTTTTGTGGGGTGTGCACAGAAACTAGCTTGTTTGGCTCAGTTGTTATCCTTCTTGGTAGAGATGCTGAGAGCTGAAGAAACATGGGAATTAACCTACCCCACGGAAGTACTGTAAGGGTCAGTACTGAGAGGTATTGTTGATTTTATGTCCCAAGGCTTGTAAACCTTGTAAACCTGAGAGCAGGGAACTGTTTTTAGCTTTGTGCATTGATAGAGTACATTGGTGTCCAGTGCTACCATTGATTTTTTTTTTTCCTTTTAGTAAAGAAGCAAATTCGTTATTAATCGGTTTGAAAGTAAACACACTGCTATATTTACCAAACCTTTGGTAGAAAGTTCTTGAATCCTTATATTATTTGTAAATGTAAGTATATATGTAAAAATATGTAGGTGTATATATAAAAACATATTTCAACTATCTTCTATAGACATGAGAAATACACCACTGCTAATCAGACTGGGAAAAAACAGATTCTTGACAGAGTTGCCTGAGGCCCCTGCAAAAGAGGGACTCTCGAAACATATTTTTAAAATATTTTAAAAAAAGATTTTCCAGATCTCAGGAATAGATTTTCAACTGCCTGATTTGGCTTGAAATAAGTTGGCTGAATCAGTTTCTTTTTCTTTTAAGTAAGTCTATAAAGCTTTGATGAATCTGGCTCATTGTTTAGCACTTATCTCATGAGTAAAGCTTGAGAGGTTTGGCTTGAAACTTAGCAAATCACATCTTTGGAAAATGGCCCAAGCCTATTGATTTATCTGAAAAAAAAAAAAAAATCCAAAGCAAAACACAACTAAAAAACCCTGATCCAGCTTAGTGAGTAAGTCCCTTACAGATCTATAGAGCCCCTACTGAATGAGCCCATCTATTTCTCACCGTATGTGAGCCCTGTACTTCATGGAACTGTAGGGCTGAGAGGGATCATGAGAGGTCACCCAGTCCCAGCTTCAATCCAGGGATCAGCTGTACAAATGTCATTTATTTCAGATAATAGTCTAACTTCTTGAAGTTACTCAGTGAGGAGACTTAGAACTTACTAGTCTGTCTGTCCCAGGGTGTTTCTGTCTCTAACATTAGAAAGTTATTCCTACTGTGTGATCTTTTCTGCGTCAGTTTTATCTCTCTAATTCTTGTCCTAGCCACTGAAGCAAAAGGATATGTGCTCCTTTCTACAGCAAATGTTGTATTTGAAGAGTGATATCACATCCCCTCGTCTCAAACTTTTCTTTTGGTGCATGGAGTTCTTGTATTCATATTTTTCTAAACATTTTTTACTGTTTTGTTGTTTCTCTGGAACCACTTAGAGTGGAATCATTCACATTTTAACAGCTATGTCTTCTGCATTCCAACTGATGCCTTTCCATTAATGATGATGTCTGCAGCAGGTGCATCTGAGATGCAACTGAAAAACTCTAATCCTGAGTAAAAATACTCTGGGTAGCTCAGTCACCATTTCATAGATGGTGCTGTCTCCTTTTCTTCACTTGTCTTGTAGTTAAGTCCTTTTGGATGGAAGGAAGGCTTTGTGTGCCACTCCACTTTGCTTAGTTAACTGGCAGAAGACAAGTTTTGGGGCTGCTTAGCTTTGCTGAGCTCTGACTACATAGCTGTGGAATAGCAAAATGGATTATGGTGCCTCCTGCGTAGCCAAAGAATTGCCAGTGAAGTCTTGATGACAGAATCTCTTTTTATAGGGAGAAGGAAGAAGAAACATTGAGTTTCCAAGACAAGGAGCTGGCAGGGAGGAAATCTTTTCAATTTAAGGCATTTGATCTGGAAATCAGGGGGAAAAAAATAAACATTGGACCTCATGATGTCAATTATCTGAGTCACGTTTAAAAAGTACTCAGCCCTCTGAACATAATTATTTTCATATGTACAAGGTAAAGCGTGAAACAGATTTAAAATAAAAATCCATTTCTCTTTTTTATCTCTGAGGAATAAACTGTTTGTACAAGCTGAAATAAGGTAACTAATACAATGAGGGTTATGCTTTTCTGTATTTTATGACTGTAATAAATCCTCTGTTAAAAAGGAGTTATCAAATTAATCTTTCCACTTTATTAGAGGACACTCAGTAGAAATTGACCTTGATGTCAGTCAACAGGGTTTTTCACTGTGTTTTGGGCTACTTCCTCTTAAAGTGATTCTTTTTTCTTTTCTCTCAATTTTTACATTATCAGATTCTTGCCTTGTGGCCACCAGAAAGAAGGTATGAGCCAACTGCATGAGATGTTTGTATTCATGGAACTTGATTAATTTTTACAAAGTAGTGAATAAGTACTGATCTGAAAGGGAGAGCAAAGACTAGGAAGGTAGTTAATTTGCTGCATGCCAATGCCACTGCCTTTTTTTTTTTTTTTTTTTTTGAGCTGGTCTGTGGTAACTGCAACTCCAGTGGTGAATAGTTAGTGTTTTCTTCACATCTGTATATCTGAGAGAGGCTGGAGATCAGCCTAGGGTGGTACAGTGGAACCAAGAGGTGTGCTTTACTATCAAAAACCAGTATGCAAGACAAGAGGCAATGATGGGTGAAATTTCCAGTTGATCGTGGGTGAATCTTTATGTGGTGAAACCATTCTCTTTCCATTCTCCCTCCTGACACTTTCTGGTGTAAGACTTTGAGGAAACTCCCATATCTTTGGAAGTGGAAAGGGCTATTGCAGTCAAAAAGTCAAAGTAGTTGATGGCAGATGGCAGCTGCTGATCAGCTGGTCAACCTCATGTTTCAGTTATGAATTCATGTAGAATTTCACAACATAAAGATATTATAGAAATTTTTCAGAATTAACGAAATTTGAAAATCACATAGGGCTATAAACCACCATAGGTCCTGTAATAAAAGAAATAAAGGTCCTAGGGAGGTAGGAAGACAACAGTCAGCTCACCAAATAGGAATATTGTGAACAGGCCTTATGTTGTAACTAAAAGCACAGAAGAGTAGATATGACCAAACATGTCAGAACTCTTCTGAATTTTCTGTGTTTCTGAAGTCTTTGAAGATTCCTGTAAATACAGGATATTAGCATATATTATTTCCAAGAAAGAAGATGGAATTTAAAAAAAGAATAAAAGAATAAAGCTCTGAGATTTTGTCAAAGCCAATGTGAATTAAGGGACATTCATTTAAAATTGATGGTGGTGTTAAAAGTGATTGGAGGACTTTACCCAGGAACTGTGGTAGGCAATAGCTCTTCATCTCTGGCAAAAGATCATCTTGTTCTCTTACAGTTTCCTTTTTTGCTTCCAGATTTATCAGTTCTCTGTCGGGTTCTCTTTTGAACTGTTTTGATAAATAATTGTACTTGTGAAGGTTAATGGAGTGTCAGTCCCTTATTTACTCTCAAGTCAAATGTGGTGCATGCTAGTCAGAAGTGTAGCTCAAGCTTCATGACCAGCTGACCTTAATGCTTTAAAGTGTGGTTATAGTCAGATAAATGACTGTAAAAATGACTTTAAAGGGTCCTATGTTTTCTGTCTTGCTGTACCTTTTGGGGTCAAATTTAGTTGCATAAAAGTATGATATTTTTATTAATTGCCTATAATGCTATAACTTAACCTGGGGTTTGAAAATAAAGCTATGTCTTTTTTGCTTCACGTCATCCCTAGTTAATAAGCATTTTGTAAATGGTACTTAACTGACTATTTTGTTGGTAATATGTCTGCAAAGCACTGTCCAGTTCCTTCTTTTTTAGCTGTATTGACTTGTTAGTGCTAAGGGCAGATAAAACAAAAATCAGTCAATAAAGCAAGCAGATAGACATGACTCAGAAAATAGATCAGGAACAAATATTTTGAATTAAGGTGACATTTTAAAGTCACTCTTCTGCTTATCCCCATACATTGTTGGAGGTTCACCTGTTACAGAAGCAGAACACAGATACTTTCATGTGAGCTTCTACTTATCTGTGCCAGTCTCAAATTGATGCAGCTTTGCAGTCATAAGAACAAGCAGTAACTTCCAAAGGTGTTTGTTGGCTGTCCATTTTTCAGGTTTTTTTTTTCCTTAGTATCTTCACTGGATATTGTAAGAGAGTTTCTTTTCATCGGTATTTAAGCCATTGGGGAAAACCTAAACTAAACTACTAGTTGTTTTGAGACTTTTTTACAGCTAATTCTAGCCATGTTTTATTGAGTGTTCAATGTGCATAAGCTGAGCTCTTGATACTGAGACTCCAAGGAGTGTTACAAGGAAGAAAGTTTTTATTTAGGTAATGGCTGCATGAAAATTAATAGACACAAAGACTTGAAATGGAATGTGTTCAGGAAGTGAGATTTCCCCAACAGTTGAGTCTTCTGAAAAAGTGATCCCATTTTTCTCTGAAAATAACTTGTGGAGGTAAATGCAATTAGCTCATGAAGATCTTCTGAAACTGTTGCTGTTCATTTAGTGGCCAGCTCCTTTAGAGGACAAATGTGTGCTGAAAGCTAGAGAAGCATGCTGATAGTTAATATCTTAAGGGAAAAAAGTTTACAAAAAGATGGTGCTTTTTAGACAGTCTCAGAAGTTCTCCATTTGGTCACTGAAAATATAACTTGTGCATTGCTGTTCTGTTCTATGGGCCTTCCTAATCTCGAGTTTTCTCCTTTGAAGATGATGCTTTAGCTGATTTGGGTAACTGTGATTTATATATCATCTAACATTTTAACATTACCAGCTCCTTATATGATAGCAGGTATCTTATTTTGTATAGGCTAGAGGTGAATTTGAACCTACAGTGTAAATACTTCCTTATTTTATGGATCTGGTTCCTAAATAATCAGTGGAAACTGCTGTCATGATAAGGTGGTGTAAAACATGGTTTAAAGATAGGACAGCTGGCAGAGTATATATGTGCTCCTTCCAATTTTTTTCAATTTTCCTTTAACATAAGGCCTTCATGGAAGTAAGAAAGGACCGTACTGTGAATGACACAGCCGTGCTTCCCAATGAACATGTGATACTGATGAAAGAAAATGGTCATACTAAAAACTATGGCTAATATTAATAACCAGGAACATATGATGTATTACATTAACTGCTCAGGAGAGCAGTCAGGTGTATAAAAAGTGACAGCATAGTGTCATTGTAACATCTTCTTTTGACCCACTGTTTTCAAAAGTTTCTATCAACCTTAAGTTATGAGACACTATGTAATGTTTGAAAATCAAAATGTACTGAGAAGGCTTTATATAAATGTGTAAGTGCAACCTCCAGTACTGTCAAAGATGCAGCAAGGAAGATTGGATGCCATTCCAGAGGGACCAGTCTTAGGTGTCTTATTTTTGCCTGCTCATACCTTGTACAATACAAATATGCTCTCAGCATAGTTCCCATTTATGTCATTTGCATGTGATTTTTCAATTTTACTTCACATAATTGAATCTATCCAGGCAATTTATTTTTCAAATATATTATCTCCACATACTTGTACATCTGAAGATTAAAAAAAACTTAAATCAAGAAATTTTATGTAACTCTTTTGAGTATGTTTAAATATGTACACTGTAAGTGTAGACAGTCACAGACCAAAATAGAAGGGAGGAAGAAAATAAGAAAGCTGGTAAAAATGTACTGTAATTTCTTTTAATGTATATGAATATACATATATAAAAAGTGTGACTCTCACAACCAAATACCCTGTCTTTGTGTTCACCCCCTGTCTGTGCTCAAGGTCTTTAGGTGCTCAATAGGAGCTTTTTAATTATATTTCCCTGTTTGATGTTGCTAAGTATAATGAATGGATTGCAGAGAACTTTTTGTTAGAAACCTTCTGTGCATCAGCTTAGTGCTGGTAGGCACAGTGATACCTGGTTGGATCACATCCTGAGACTCACTTTTAGTAAGCGTAAGGTCAGAAGAAGACAGATTTTTTAAAACCATGCTCTGTTAGTCAACCATTACTTCCTCATCATAAAGTAGGCTTACATTCTTTCCAGCCAAAGTGGAGAAAATTGTGTCTTTCTTATTTGGGTTGGGCAATTCTGTGGGTTTTTCAGCATCACTTCATGATGACTGAAAACTACAGGGAATACTCAGAAATCAGTGATTCAAAGAGGAGCTTGGCGAAGAAGGGCTATTACCAGCAAAAGTTATTCATTCTCTGCTGATGATGGGTGGTTGGCTGTGACTGTAAAAGAATTGATGTTCTTTAGGTTTTTTAATTTGTTTGTGAACATGATGTAAAACAGTGCACAAATTTAATTGTTGAAATACACAATACACTTAATCAACCACAGGAATATGATTTCTTTAACAAAATGGCATAAGAGAATGAGAGAATGATCTGCCTTAAAGCTAATAAAGATCATTTGTATTACTCAGAATAATTTAGGTAAGTGATGAGAAAGGGGAGGAAAATTAGCATTTCTGTACGGTTTGCTTACTGTGTAATTCTTAATCAGGAGTGTCACAACATCCCTTGATATCATCTTATCACAAAGGTCTCTTCATAGTAGGCAATGTGTGCTACTGACTGCAGTTTCCAGGAGCAGAAGAAAGAATAACTCGTCTGCAGAGTGAGAGCAACTGTGAATCTGTCATAAATTAGAATTTATTGGGGTTTTTTGCATCACTCAGACACAACCTAAACTGGCTCTCATGTGCAGGGTCTATGTGCAGATTTTAAAACTTTTTAATCGCTGCTTGAATGAGCTTTAGAATGGGACTTAAATGATAAAATGACATCATGCTGCTCCCCGGAGCAGAACATAATGTTACCATTTGAGGTAACTAAGACCCAGAAGACCAAACAGAGAATTGGTTCTTGGTAACCCTTGGATGCTGAATGTGCTCTGCCTTTACTGGGCTTTGGAACCCAGCAAGTCAGCTCACATCATTTCCTGACTTGCCGTATATGCAATACCAGGTATTTTGTGGGAATTAGTTAAACAAAATTTTAAGTAGCTCTAACATATGTTTATATATCTGTATTAAGTGGATTGACTTTTGCCATACTAATTTTTATTAATTATCCTGATATATTTGGCATCATCTGATCAAACACCATCCTCTGAAGTGCACAGGGTCCAAATAAGTTCCATTCCTACTCTGTAAACATGTTCTATGGAACTGACTTTATTTGAATGTATTTACAAACTCAGAATATATATATTTCTTTTTATTTTCTGCACAATCTTTCCTCCAACCAAAGTGGAGAACTACTGTGTTTACATCAGAATTCCAAATTCTGTTTCACTAAAGTTGTGGAACAATTGTTGATAGGAAGAAATCAAATTATAAAAGACATGAGAAGAACAGGTGCAATTAATTTTGGAGGGAAGATAGGTCTTTTAATAACTCTTTAAAAGGATTAAACCGGTTACTGCTTGGAAAAATCCTATGAATTATTGTTTGTGTAGCCATTACTTAGGAAGTGTAAGTGAGTAAGTTGTAGGCAAAGTAATTGGTGAGGTCTGTAAAACACAGGTAAAGGAATAGAGAACTTGGATAAAAGCATTACAAAAATATATGAGACAAACATTTTGAACCAGGAGAATTAATTTTTTTAAAAAATTTTTATTCTTAATGTGGCATCTTACACTGCAGTAACCTCCAGTGAATACAGTGGGGCTGTTTCCTAAGTAGTTATTCTATTTTGTTAAAGTTATGTTTTCTGGCCCTTCCTGAAGATTCCAGAAGATTACTTTCAGAAAAAAGAAATAGTGTGATCCTAATCTCTATGTAGGCAAAGATTATTTTGATAGTTATCATCCTGTAAGTCTAGTTGTAGTCTTTTGATAAGAAGAAGAACAAATACAAGGTAAACAGATGTGAAATGAGAAGGCTTGTGAAAAACATACAATTTGTAAGCAGAACGTAATTATTTTAAAAGTGTAGTGGATTTTGTCACTCACCTACCCTTCACAGACTCATAAAATGGTTTGGGTTGAAAGGGACTTTAAAGATCATCCAGTTCCAATTCCCTGCCTTGGGCAGGGACACCTTTCACTAGACCAGGTTGCTCAAAGCCCCATCCAACCTGTCCTTGAACACTTCCAGGGATGGGGCATCCACAACTTTCCTGGACAGCGCATTCCACCGCCTCAGCACCCTCACAGTAAAGAACTACTTCTGTATATCTAACCTAAATTGTCTTTCAGTTTGAAGTGACTGCTGTTTGTCCTGTCACTAAAGTTCCTAATGAAGAGCCCCTTCAGATGCTAGAAGGGGCTGTGAGGTCTCCACACAACCTTCTCTTGTCCAGGCTGAACAGCCCCAACCCTCTCAACCTGTCTTCATAGTGGAGGTACACTAGTCCCCTTATCAACTTTGTGGCCCTCCTTCATGTAGGGTATTGTGCAAGATTCCTGATATTACATGTGTGGGCTAAGATCTTAAAAAAATTAAAGAACACATAATTCCCAAAGAATTGATTATTGGACGTTGCATGGATTTCAGTCCAGAAGTATGCGTGCATTGAGTGGTGCTTCCTTTGTACAGTCTTTTGTGCATCTCATTTGAATGTTCTAGGTAAAATAACTATTAAAAAGGAAAAAAGAAAGAAGTAATGCATTAAGTTGTTGAGAGGAGGGCAGAATGGTTTTGTACAGTATGGTTTTATTGAACTTGTAGAAAGAGGCAGATATATCGAGTGTCAGAAAAAGATGGGTGCCTTTTCTGAAACTCCAAAACGGCGGAGATTGTCAGAGGAATTCCTTCAGTAGAAATGAGAAAGGAATTCCTGGGGCAATATGCTGTGCACAGGTCTCCTTCTTTCTTGTACCTTTTAGGGTAACCTGGCCTGTCAAAGCCTCCCAGTTACATAGCAATATTAGTCTTTTCCAGTGTTCTGAAGCAGCTGGAAGAAAATGTGGACTGAAAGGAATATGGTTACAGTAGTCCTTTGCCTGCTGTAAGCTGTCTGCTTCTTGATACAGGATCCATAGGATAGCAGCACCTGTAGCAACATCTCAGAAATATGGAGAAATAAATACATTGTTATAGAAGTTCGAACAAGTGAATTACGGTACACACATTATACATATACATACAGCTGGATCAAGTAATCCAAAATCCAACAAAAATCCAGATCATTGCTGGGAGTGAGGCACTTGGAAAACAGTAATGCTGAAAAATACTTAGGTATCTTAAAACGAATTATGTAGTAGCTTGTCTTGTAGCAAGGCAGCAGAAGAGGCAGTAATAAGGTAATTGTCCTTCTCCTTATAACTCTGCTAGGGTTGCATGTGGAATAATGTGTTCAGTTCCGGCCACATTAGAGAAGTCAGAGAACTGGAGGGATTTCAGATGTAAACGATTAAAGACTTGTTGGAGCTGATTTGTGAGGGAAAACTGAAAGACTAAAACGCTAAATGTGGCCAGTAATAACAAAGTAAATATATGCTGTCAAAAAAAAGACACGGATGGTACAACCTCTAACATGGATGAAGAACAGTCCAGAGTGTTGGAAGAAGCAGCTGTATAAGAAGAGTTTTGGGCTGAAAGGAAGTGAATATGAGGCAGTGTTTCAGAGCAGTGAAGGTTTGGGGTTTTTTATTTTATAATATTCATAGGGGGAGTGGGAAACCTCCATGTCTGTCTGAGACATTTTGCTAACCCAGATGAAACAAGTGGGACCACACCAGATATGTGGGCACAACAGAGCATGCTGTTTTGTTACAAAGCTACTTTTGGCACTTGGAAGAATCACTCTGCCTCAGCATGAATATGGACCTTTGTGGGCCCTAGGATGTTCTCCTTTGTTCCCCAATTTGAAGGGTGGTTCTCTCCAGATCCAGATCCTTCAAATCAGCTTTAACACAGAGGAGGCAGTTTTAACCAAGTTGTATTTGGCTTGTCTTCCCTCTCACCTACTCAGCAAGAGGAATTAGGTGAAATATATCTATGCTACTGGAGAAAAGACTAACTGATCCGACATCCCTTTCCGTCTGAAAACCGTGGTGAATCGAAATAGGGAAGCTGGGAACAGTCCTGGAGCCATTGCTGGCCTATGGCATTCCTTCTGTCATATCACTGAATTCTGTTCAGATGGTCCTCTCCCCTTCTTTCAAGGAATTAGCACAGACAATGGGTTTGTTTCATAGTAAGAAAGCTGGTGATCAAACTGTTTTTGACACTCAACATAGGTTTTCTTACACTTACAAAGCCAGAGTTGTTGTATGTGGTTAGTAAGCTTGTATTTTTACAAAGATAATCGTTTTATACTGCACTATTTCCAAACTATTAGAAGGATTTAATGTATGCTGAAGACTCTACCAAGCTGTTTTGATAAGCAGTCTTATTTTTTGTTTAGCAAGGTCTTAAGGGTGATCTTTAGTCCCTCAGGGAAGAGCTCATAAAAGTCTTAAAAGTGCTTTTGCAGAGCTTTATTTATTATTTTTAAGCATGAAGATTACTAGCATGAAGATAACAAGGCTGTTATAGTACAACATGTTCTTTGTTTTTGCAGGTTATAGCTAACATATTAGGAGTTCTCAGAATGCCAGTTTTGTTTGTTAAGTGTTTAGAGAGCAAATAGATGTAATCCTATATTGCGTTATTTTCTCAAAATGAGTTTGGCTGGAGAAAGAAGCAGTAGGAGAGATCTGGTCCGAGTACGGTGTCAGGAATTGTGTTGCTAACCACATTTACCTATTAGAAAGCAGTTATTACTATTTCACTGTATTTAATATAGGATTTGCAAATTACTTTTTTATTTGGGGGAACACTTCATTGCAAGAAATGGGACAAGCGGCTGGGCAAAAAAATGAAACAAAATCTGTGGCACAGAAGAAAATTTAAAAAAAAATATAAAAATCCCTGTTTGACATTCAGTAATAAAAAGATTCTAAAATTTCACTCACAACAGTTTCTCATATATTTTTTACTACAAACAGTTCCACAGTTTGCATATAATTCTTTGATTTGTAATAAATCATGTAGAAATGGTGGGATAAGCAGTAAGAAGTACTAAACTCATGCTGGATGTTTGGGGATGGGCTGGAATGCAGAACAGCCAGAGGAGAAATGTTTGTCTTAAAGCATCGCTTATCAGATTGTGCTCTGTACTGTAGATATCTGATAATGGTCTGTTGAAGAAGCTCAGAGGGTCAACCAGTCACCATGTGCTGGTTCCAACTCTGTATTTTCAGGGACCTCTAATGAAGTCCGTGGGAATTAAATGAATATATACTATTCTGCATTTTCAACAATCCCTCTAGGCATCCCTCCTTATATTTCTAGATGCTTCAACTCCTTGAAAGGTCTGCTCCTATGCTCTGTAAATCTCAGAGGATAAAGTTAGAAAACAGTGCAAAATGGAATACAAGTTATTCCTTTTGTGTGAATGCAGCTGAACAGTTTCTTGCGGCCCATCTCCAAACCTTGGAAACGTTTGAAATTTTCTCTTGCTCGTGCAGTTGTGTCAGCAGCCTGAGTACCATGTTATTTGGAAAAAATCAAAGTTACATTTCAGTGTTACTGTCAGATATTGTGGGGTGGCACTTGATATATGAGAGAGTTCCCAATTTCCGGTGTCAGGTGATGGGGCTGTGGCTCCCCACAGAGTAATGTAGGAGTAATATAAGGGCCAGGCATTTATTGCATCAATAAAAATGAAAATACAGCCGCTATGAGGCTTTTGTCCAATAATCTCTAGGCTTTTTACATCAATTACATAAAATGCCCTAAGAAGCAGGAAATATTTATTATTGTCTCGGTTTTACATATGGAGGAAAAAGGTGGAAGAAAGTGTCTGATGTAGCAGAGTTCATACAGCAGATAGTTGGTTTTTTGAGCTTCTAAGCATTTTCAGCCAGGTTGATAGATGTCAAACACTGGAAATACCTTTTAGTCTTCCCACTGAAACCTCTGCTAGTGTACCTTTTGCTTCATCAAAAAGAGTTCATTGATTAGATACGGCACTTGATGTCAAAAAAAAATACAACCTGAAGGACAAGAGCTATTAATGAGTGCCAAAAATAAATAAAATTCCATTACCAAGCAAAGTATTAACATAGATGTCATCAGGATTCTGTAAGTCTGATATTTGGAAATACTTCAAAATATGGATCATGGAGTTCCAAAATACATCATCTTAGCAAAGCCAACCAGTATTTGACTTAAATGTATTTTACTTGACTGCAGCATGGTCACAGTAACAAGACAAAAAATGTGCATCTCTGTTCACTGTGTTTAGTTCACCTAATTCAGGTAAAAGCCTTACTTCTCTGCTACAATGACCTCTTCGGCTGACTTTTCTCACCCATTCACTAACTTCTTCACTCTCTGTTGCATTTAATTTCCTTGTCATCATTAAAACCACAATCCTAGGGGGAAAAAAATGATCTGTATGAGGATAGCTGTTGGTTTACATGGATTTAATTGCAGAACCATAGCCTGTGGATGTACATCTTTCTAGGTTTGTTTACGTGACACACTTTGTCGCTTTTATCCCTCATTGGATTATGTGTCCTTGTGGTTTCTTCGTAATGATGTTTTTATCCTCTTCCACCTTTTTTCCTCTTCTGTGCCCTTCTGTAAAGTCTCTCTTTTGCTCACTGTATCCTCCACTGTTTCCTTTAAATCTCCTTGGGATCCTGTCCACCACTTTGCTGCATGAGGGCAACCTATAGACAAAAGACCTGTTTAAATATAAGATAAATGCAAAGAAATTTTAACATGTAAGGAGAACCGTGCCCACTGGGAAGCCTTATGGGATATACATTTCATCTTCCTGAAGGTACCAGGTTGACAGCCACCATAAACCACACAGGTTCATGGTAATATCTGCCCTGCAGCCCCTGTGACATAGAATGTAGGAAGAGAGAGTTTTCCAAATCACTTAAGTGATTTGAAAACATGATTCCCCTTGAAAGCTGATGGCACTTATGCTCCTAAAGTAAGTTAATTACATTAATTAAGGCAAAAATCATAAATGGAAGGTTAAGAAAAAATAAAAGATCATTCTTGCTTTGTGAATATTGTGTGTCTGTTTTGTTTCTTTTAAACCTTAAAAAATACTGGAAATGTCAAGTTGTGTTTTCTCATAATTACTGGTAGACCTCCTGTGGGCAGTGGGAGTGTTTTTACAGCTTTCAGATTTTCACTTGGAGTAGCTATGCTGTTGAGTCTTAAACATAGATATTAATTTCTTAAAATATTATTAGGTAAAATAAATAAATAAGAACCAGTAGTAAACTCCTTAAACATCATTTGTCTTCAGAAGTGTGAAGTATTCTGTTTTCTGATTATCTCTTATGTCATACTGTTATTAGCTTCCTGGTCACTATGGAGACTATAAAATAGATAGGCCTACGTGTCTAATGTAGAAAGCAGAGAAAAAAAATATTGCCCTTGTGTCTTCTTTACACATTCTAAAAGAACGAAGTATGGGCAAAATTCCAGCTTTGAAAAAAAGAACCTGTTAGGTTGCTTCTAGGATCACAGGCTTCTTAAAACCAGACAATATCAGTGCTTGTTTTAAAGGCACAGGTATTTTATTCCAGGTGTTTTTGGCTGCAAACCCAGAAGATTCTCATAATATCTTTTTTTCTTTTTTTTTTTTTTCTCCCCCTGCAGATGCAGCCTCCTTTCATACCATATGGTGGTAATTAACAGTTTCAGACTTAGTTTTGAGTTTTCTTCTGCTTCGATTCTTTGTTGGTTTGGGACAAAATTTTAATGTCACGGTAGCAGAGTTTTCTGTCTGAGTTTAATTGCAGACAGGAATAATGTGCATCTCTGGATGAAGAAGGAGAAGATGAGATCTATTTAGAGCACTAGGAGATATTTTGGAAATCTCACCAAGTACAACCTGTTTCTTTTCATTAAGCCTTTCACTGTCCCTCTGTAGAACTGAAATGGGCCTCGCTTGGACCCTGGAAACAGAAAGAGACTATTTGAAAGATACAGTTGGAATGAATAGTTTCTTTTAACAGCAAAATGTTTGCACTTTTTATGAGAGCAAGGGTAACATTGTGTAATCTTCAAAAAAGATATTGCTCAGTGAGGATAAGTCCATTGTCCAGTGACACGACTTTTCCTGTCAATCACAAAGGTGACAAGGGGGCTAGATTAAGTAAAGCTTGCCCAAGATTAACAAAGGAAGATTATTGACCTCATCCTGAAAGGGCAGAAGCCTGTTTTATCATTAAACCTTGGAAGAGGTATTTCCTCCATAGGTGGAAAGCTGTTTGGCAATATCGAGGCAACTTTCTTGTAAATGAATGAGTCTTCCTGTGGATTCTAGCTTGGAACAGAAGCAGAAGACGCGAAACAAGGGCCAGTCCCTTCTTTTGTTGCTGTTGTTGTGGGGGGAAGAAGGGCCTAGAGTGTTTGCTTCAGCACGATCTGTGTAGGTCCTTCTCTGCCTTTCAGAAGTGGGAAAAGCAAGAAGCAGCAGCATCAGGTGTTGGTGAGTACAATCCCAGCTCAGAGTTGGAGGAAATGTTGTGCCAGCACACATTAGCAGAGCAATTCGCAATGCAAATGAACAATAGAGCCCCGTCCACCAAGCAGCTGCTAACTGCATAAAACTGTTACCAGGATTAACAGTGCCAGAGGCTGGAATGTAATCAAACTTGAACAGGTGAAATGGTTGCGCAGCTGAGAGAGACTGTTTTACAATAAAAGCGTGGTTTTCCACTGTTTTGGTGGCTGATAGGTCTTGTGTGTGGCTTGGTGGATTTAATTTTAAAATGTCATTAGTAGCTGTTTATGTTCTTTAATACCACTCCTTACAGTGTTGTTGCTTTTCTCCCAGTTAAACTGAAAAAAAAAGACATTTCGATTTGTCCTTTTGGAAAAGGAACCTGCTAAATCTCGCTTGTTGGGAGGGAACTTCCTTCTCAGGGGATTAATTTTAAACTGTTGCTGACATATCTTTCTTGCCATTAAGGATTTCTCTGAGTGTTTTCAAGGGGATAGTTAAGCTCTCATATGCAATATCAGAGGATTTTCTTTACTAGAAGTTTTTTAGCTTTATACAACCGTTGACACAAGCAGGTTTTATGTGGAAGGATGCTTTCT
Source organism: Pachyramphus minor (assembly GCA_013397135.1). Lineage (NCBI taxonomy): Eukaryota > Metazoa > Chordata > Aves > Passeriformes > Tyrannidae > Pachyramphus > Pachyramphus minor. The sequence continues at coordinate 1,736,483 of VYXB01010819.1, read as the reverse complement.
TTTTACGGGCTAGAAGTTAAAATCCAGACCCACTTCCTCCAGTAATGGCATAAGAAAGAGCAAAATCAAACAGAGGGATGTAAAGCGAAAGCCAAGATAACAGTTGCATGTTTCAGGTTGTTGTTCTGAATGACAGAATAAAAAGATCATGGACAAGTGGGGAAGACAGATTCTCGAGCTGGTGTGCTGGAGGATACATGTTGAACTGTCATCAACAGCAGAAGCTGATGTGTGCGCTCATCCTCTGGTATGGAAAGGAGAGGATCCCTCTTAGATTGCAAATCACGCAATGAATGTGTGATTGCTACAGATCTTTTTGAATGAATAATTCACTGGTGTACTGTAATTTAGCCCACTGAGATGTGATTGCAGCTGTTCCCCTACTGTATATGTGTTTTGATTAAGTGGAGTGTATCTTAAACCCCACAAGTGTATAAATAGCCCATGTATGTGATATGCAAACACTGCATACATGCACACCTAACAAGAGCAGTCAAAGGAAACATTTTTATCTTTGGGATCATTGCATAGTTGTATATTTTAGTGTATAATTTACCTTTTAAAAAAAAAATCTGTGTAGAACACTTCCCTTTCTTTTTTTTAATTCAGCTATGAAGTCTTTTTAACTGTGGTACTATATAAAGGCTTTTAGCCAACGTTGTAGTAGGAGGGTGTCTCTGTTATTAGTCAGTACATTATTCCAAAACCTTTGCAATATAAGAAATTACTTCTTTTGTGCCTGTTTTACAGATAGGAAACCAAAATGCAGGAACAAAAGTGACTTTTACCATGGTTTCACAGAACATTTGAAAGAATTAGGAATTGAGTATCCTTCATGATCCTTTGCCCACAGACGACTGCCTTAACCTCTCCCCTCACAATTCCTTTTCCCCGGAAAGTGAGGTAGAGAAATTTTAGTAGTTTTGAAAATACTTGTGAGTTCCATTTCAAAGCCAAGCAATTTGTGATTTTGAAAATCATCTGATATTGCTGTATATAATATTGTGTTCTTGCGTGGTTCCTCTTACAACAAACAGGTTTTATGCTCAGGATATGTTTGTACATTAAAAAAAATCCACTTGCATGTACCTAAAATGTAGATGAAAACAGCAGTGATGACACCTGAGGTTTAGGCAGCTGTTGCAAGTACTTTTTGTCTGTGACCAATGTGTGCCATGCAGTTTTCCGAGTGAATGTCTCTTGGGCCTGCTTTGGATTAAAACAAGAAACTAGTTCCTGGTAAAATGAGAAACAGTACTGTTCCTGTATATAATTGATGGTACAGGTAGATTTAAAAACTGTAACTAATGATCATATTTGGCTTATCTGATTCAAAGTGTGAATAAGAAAGCAGCTTTCAAGATACTTCCTCTTTTGACCTTGTCTGTAGGAAAAGAATTGCCACTTGGTGATAATAGATTTGAATCTTAGATAATATCTGAATTGATGGTGAAGTTAACTATTTACCTCCTCTAAATTGGTGTTCAAAACCAGTTTATTCTGGTCTATATATATGGGGAAAAAATTGCATTTGGCTTCAATTAGTTTTTGAAGTCCGGTGTTAGGAACTAGTAACTTTCCGTGTGGAAAATAAAAATGGAGGGAGCTGCAAGAAAAAAGGGAAAAATAGGAGCATTTCTGTTGACTAGAGTCGGAAAATTTTTTAGGGCTTGGTCAAAAGCTCATTGACGTCAGTAGAAAGTCTCTCATTAACAGCACTGGGTTTGGCTTTTGGGGCATATGATGGCCCAGATTGTAATCTCACTTAAATCCGATTCTGTTAGGGAATTTATTCACTAGTATAACACATTCAAGCTGCTCAAAACTATTTGCATTAAAAGTTTTCTTAAGCAAAGGTAATCTTTTTGCCACAACAAAGTAGTCTGTGAAAACAAATATATTCTTTATTGTGTATCTTCCGTATGGCTTTATTCAGATTTTATTGAGATTATTTTTAGCAATTTATGTTTCTTTACAAAAATATACTTTTTTTCCCCTGAAATACTGTGGTTTATTAGAGCAGAGACATAAAAAAATGCTCAGAAAAAAATTATTATAATACGAATCACTAAAAACTGTGTGCATATATATATTTATATCACTTTCATACCCTATAAAATGAAAACAGTTTAAAAATTATTACGACTTTTTCAGCCAAGTATGTAACTCAGCTCACAAGATGATCCAGTGGCTTTTTTAGAAATAATATTCATTGAACATCTGGAGTACAAAAATGTAAGGAAATAAGATAGTGGAAAAAAAATACCTGGAAAATCAGATCAAAGTAAAAACTATACACATTTATAGCGTTATGTTTTATGCAGTCGACGTGCTCTGCAGCAAGCTGTGTTTGGAGACATTGACCTAAGTTTTGCAGGTATAGGTGGCGTATGTTAGCAGAGCAAGAAATGGGTTTGAGAGACGTGTAAGAAGGGTGGGGTATAACAGAGACATTAAAGGGTCTGTGCAGAGGACATTGTTTTATGTTGGAGCAGGCATGGAGTAGAAGGCTCTCACGTTAATGAAGGCAAGTTTGAAGATGCTGGACCCAGTTTTGCTTTCCATTAAAATTAATGAGTAGACCTCTGTGGACTCTCACGTGAGGAGGGTTGTGTGTATGTTCCAGGAAGTCACAGAGTTTTGCCATTGTGCTGCCAGTGAAAGTCATTAGGACCACGTTTGTGAAAAATACTGTCTCTATGAGAAATGAAGGTTTGAGGCAGAAGAGGAGAATAGAAAGAGAATTAGAAAGCAGAAAGAAATTGCTTCATCCTTTATAGATGGGAAAACTGCTTGAACTGTGAGTTAAAATAAGTCATATGGCGAAGGGCATTTAGTATTTGGTTACTATTTTATTTCTTACAACAACTAGCCATCAAGGCATTAAGTACTTTATAAAGCCAGGAAATTAATGGTCCTTGTAAAAATTGAAGGGTTTTTTTTAGAAGGAAAGCTGTAAAAGAACAAACAATTAAAGGTAATCAATACCATTGTTATTAGGAAACCTATGAGTACAACACTTCTCAATTAGGGAAAAACTGTATTTTATGTTTCTCTCTTGCAAGCTGATCTTTGTTCACTCCAGCCTGTAATCTTGGTTTATGCTTTATGGGAAGGCTTTGTTCTGGGTGTTTTTGAAGCATTGCATGCCTTTTTAAAGGTTTCAGCAGAAGAACAAACAGCAATGAACTCAAAGCACAGAGGATTGTTCTTTCTTTCTTTCTTTCCATCTTTATTTTTTTTCTTCTTTAAGAAAAGAAAGGAATGTTTCATCTTGTTTTTCTCCCCTTTCAGGAAGTTGATGGCAATAAAGTGATGTCTTCATTTGCCCCGCACAACTCATCTACCTCACCCTTGAAGGCAGAAGAAGGTGGGCGTCAGAGTGGAGAATCATTGTCCAGCACGGCCCTGGGAACCCCGGAAAGGCGCAAAGGGAGCCTAGCGGATGTTGTAGACACCCTTAAGCAAAGAAAAATGGAAGAGCTCATCAAAAATGAGCCAGAAGGTAAGGCCTGGGAAACTGGCCAAAATTTTCTGTTTTCTTTTCTCCAGATTCTTTGGATAATGTATACTTTTTAATCTTCCCGTTTTCTGCTCTGTTTGCTTTTCCTTGCTAGCAAAACTGAAGTAAAAAACTCATAGTTCTTTTCTACATTAAATTTCAGCAATATCCCATCGTATCTTACATTTTTAGCTTTTCCCAAATAAGAGTCTAGTGGTCTTTTTGTCACAGTTGCAAAAGACACGGCTCCTCAACTTGGGTGCAGTGAACCAATTTTAGTTGCGTGGGGACTTTTACTCCACTGCTCCCCTCTCTCCTATTTCTAGAGCTAAAAGCAGTGTTACCAGGAGTGTTAGTGTTTTTTGTGAAATTATCTAGTGGGCATGTCATTATTTGAAAGGTAAGAACTTAAATTGGGAATTCATGAAAGCTTTTGAGTGGAACACTGTAGTACAGGTGCTATACAAACACAGTACAGGCTTTCTCTGCATTATGTCTGGCCAGCAAGTTTCAGCCTTGGCATGTAGGTATAGTTTCTGGTTTCTTCTTGAGACTGTATGTCCAGTTGGTGATGATGGCACTTGTGCTCTGGGGACTGAGACTTAGACCAGCCATCTCACCTCTGAGAAGCCACAGAGCAGCTTTCCTTTAAGCAGGATTTTAATTTTTGCCTCTTCGGGGCAGAGTCAAATCCCTGACTGGTAGATGAAGTTCTCACTACATTCTCCATAGGTATCCAGCATGCTTTCTGGATTTTTGGGGCACTGTGAGACCGTTGTGAGAACATAGCTAGCCTTGCTTCCTGGTGCACAGTAATAAGACTGTATTTTCATTTATACTCATCTATTCTGTTGTGAAAATGTATTTCAAATGTTTAAAAGCATGGCCCTCAGAGCTCCCCTCAGCATGGAAGTATGAATTGACAGTACCTACAGGAAAATTTTAGGACTACATGAAAACATGGATGCAAACACAAGCACATTGTCACATACAGGAGCATGACGGGATTGTAAATGAGTCTTTTCTTGACTGGAGCACACTGGATCTGCTGGGAACCAAATTCTTTGTCTAAGAATTTTTTGGAATGTTACTTATATTGTTTCTTTTGCATTTACATTGACTTAGTAGTCAGTGCCATAACATACCTTGTGCCTTTGGATGGAAAAGACTGGGGTGGGGGGGTGGGGTGGGAAGGAGACCAGGCTTTTATCTGAGAGAGAGAGGAAAGAACAGGGGGTTCTGGGCAATGTATAAATACTCTGTTGAGTATGAGGTTTCACAAGCTCCATTAGGGAAAGGCCACAGATAGACATGAGAATGGTTACAGAGCTTGTGCATTATCTCAGCTCTACTAAAATGAAAATATACAGTACAAACAAAAGATCTACAGCTTTGTGAAGAGATTGGGAGAGAGAGGAGGGGGAGCAACTGAATGTTGGGCTTTGCAAATGCATGCAACAAAAAATCTTTTCTTCCCTCTAGCCATTGTTCTATTGTCTTTCAAAGGCCATTAAATTGAACAGCAGGTTGTGATGAAAATTTCATTAAGCCCTAGTTAAATCATTATGAGGGTGCCATATTCATGTCTCTGCTTACACCCCATCCAGGAAAAAATGAATAGGAAAGAGTTGAGCTTTTTTTTTCCCTTTCTCCTTAAAAGCGAACTAACAAAAGTTCAGAAGTTAGAAGAGAATGGGAAATGGGACATGAAACAAAAGGAGGCCAGAGAGGTGAGCTGGCTAGGAAGAAAATTAGACTTGCATAAGAGCATTGAAAGGTGGTGAGGGACAAATACATCATTTTGACAAGTCACCCTCCCCCTTCCCTTCAGCCAACATGATTGTTTTTAGAGTGGCTAATTAAAAAATATATATTTCTGGGTGCAGATGGCAAGACTGTTCTTAGAGATTCTCCACAAATATGAATCTTTTTCCCTAAATCAGGTATGTACTGATGCAAGCACAGTGTCTCTCTGTTTGAACTCCAGCAGAAAATTAGTGTCATGTCTTCTTCATGTAGTGCTAAAGTAAAGTTGTCAGTCATCACTGGTTGCTTAGTCAGGTAATTAGCATATTAATGAATTTCCCCATGAATAAGATGTTACAAGTGGGAATCTTTGATAGTACATGGAGGTAACAATTCAGCAATTTGTGATCACTGTGTATTTCAGTAATAATTTTTAGTCTTCCTAGTTTGTGGAGCTTTGTAAGATGAAGACCAAGAGTCTTGGTTAGGCTTTGCTGCATTATGTCAACAACAATAATATAATACTTTATTTCCCTTTGGGAAGAAAGGGAAACATTTGCACCAGTAGTTGAGGTTTAATTAAATCAATTTCTTGTGAATCTTTCCAAGACCAGATATGAGCCAGATTCCCATTTCTCTATGTACTCAAAAGTTTATATATTATTTAACTTGTACAATGGGCTGTGTTTGCTCTCTTTTTATTGTTTGAAATTGTCTTCTGAATTACTGTGGGAAACGTGCTTTTCAAGCATTCTTTTAAATGGCCTGTTTCTTCAAAATGAGAAAAAAAGAGAAGGTCTGGGTAGACAACTTTAGGTCACCATCCTTTATCAGCCAGGGAAAGGAATTCTGTTTTCTGAAACTGGTTTTGAGGACAAGTGAGATATTCCAAAGTACTGATAACAGGTTTGACTGTTCTTAAGAATCTTTATTGATACCAGCAGAGGTTTTCTTAAATTAAATTTGTTAGAAAATAATAAAAAAATTAGTAAATTCTGTCAGTAAAGGACAAGGATTTTTACATTATGTATGCATTATATAAACACATACATGTACTCACACATGAGGTTACAAGGGATGCATCACTCTTCATGTCAATGGTTTCCATGTTGATTTGTTGTATGTATGCCTTTGGTTAATATGCCCTGTAGGAAACCATGCTACCTACTTTCCCAAACCTTGTCACTTCCTTTTCCTCCTTGGATATGTGTATGAGTTTTGGTTTTATTTTTTGTTTTGTTTTCATAGGGGTTTATACTTAGCTCTAAAGCTCCATGCTGCCTTTTTTTTTCCACCTCTAAACTTGCCATTTTACCCTTGCTGTATGAAAGTATGTGATTGACAATGAGTCATGCCGGCACAGAGACATGGAGTGTTTCAGTGAATCTAAAACTTGTGGAATTTTACTCATTACTAATACAGTGCTCATTTTTATTCTCTCAAATTCTGTGGAAAATCCTTATATGCAGCTTTAGTATTCGGCCCCCAAAGGCATAAACCTATTACTGAAGTCACACAATGTTATTTTACATGAAACATTCTGTCCTTTCTAACTTGAACTTCAGAAGAGGAGTCAGTCCCCTTTTATTCCTGGTATACAATAATGAAGATAATGGAGTGGGTTTGGAGAAGCCTTATACACTGTGACAGACCTCAAGCCCTTGCCCTGAGGGTCGTCTGCCGACCACGGGATTCCTTTTGCAGCTAAAATCATTAGGCGAATGAGATACAGGCATGTTTTTCTTCTGTTTTCTTCAGGCATCAGAGGATGGCAGAGACTCTCTGTCTGTCTGTTCTCCTCATTTGTAGAAATGAAATGGAAATCTCTTTGAAGTCACTGAGCTTGACACAAGTTTGTGAAAGCAAAGACCAAAGCAACCACTTAGCTTTTTCTTGCACTATTAATGGGATTGGATTGCTGTATTTTAATTTATGGCCTCTGCTTGTGGAAAATTAAATCTCTGAAATCTGTGTAGCCTTTCCCCTAAACGTATGGCTTGGCTTCTGGAAGGCAAATAGGCAAACAAGTAAATTCTTTCCTATTTTTAGAATAAGCCGGAGTACTCTTTGGCTCTTTACGTCTCCTAACTTTTAATTAAGAATCAATCTTCTTTTTCTGTTTCGCCAGTATATATTTGTACCAGGTTATGTATCTGTCTGTTTAGCTTTAAAACCTACATAGTGTGTCTTCTGAGGTCAGATCCATATTATTGTACAGAATTTGAGGGAATTCTGAATAAAATGGATCATATGGGCATCTGTGTGACCACAGAGACTGCACATGTGGGTACAGTCAGTCAACTGCATGGCTCATTCTTCTGTGTTAAGAACCCCTGAAGCTCAATTCAGTTGGGCTGTTTAAATGAATACTTTGAATTTTCTATAAAACATGTACATAAATATATTTGTATAGCACGTATTCTACATATTTAGACATATATAAGCATGCACACACAAGAATTATATATATATGTAGTGTTACATATTTGTCCTACTCCAAAATTTCAATCTAGTAGTCATTAGGTCTTCTGAGTAGGAAAAGCTAATTTAAACTGTTTACTAAGAAGGTAATATGTGTGTTTGCAGTGCTTTAACAGGCAGTGTGAGTACTAGAGCCTCATGTATTATAATATGCAGCAATACTATAAGTAATTGCTTGTCAGAAAAAAAGGGATGAGAAAGGCCTCTTGGGCAAGATTTTTGTCTTCTGAATGTCTCCCAAAGGCTATTTGTATTTGATGTTTAAGTTTACATTATAAATCACAACACCTGTTCACATACTAATTTAAATGGCTGTTGTTTGAGCAGTTCTGTAGACTATAAAAGTGAACTCTGCTGAATTCAGGCTCTCTAGTTGAAATAAGATCCCAGAATACCTCCTAATATTATCAAACTTTTAATCAACATATCTTGTAAAGAAATCAAGAGGTCTCCCTCTTCTTAAGACATAAATTCCAAAGCAGGCCATTAATGGGCATAGGAAGGGTGGCCTTTGAAATACAGACTCTTTTTAAATCACATCTGATGAGATGGGAAGAAATAAAGTGCACAGATTCGGGAAAAGCCTAAGGATACTGTAATTGGTTGGGGTTTGAAATTCTTTTATTTGGTTTTTCACTGTCCCTTTGACAGAGTATGTGTTGAAGAGGCTTTGTAATGCTTTTCCACTGAAGGACAAACAAGGATACTTGGCAGTTGAGTACTTTCAAGTTTTGTTCGTATGCTCCTGCTGCTGTGGAAGGATGGTTCGGGTGCCTTGTGGTTCCATGTTCACCCCTGCAGTCTGTCACCAGAAAATGTGTCTTGTCTTGTAGAGCAAGCCGGCGTCAAACTTCCATGCACTTCTTTCAAAGACCCTGCCATATGGAAATATGCCTTCATATACTGCTGATACAAATAAAAAAATCATTAAAAAAATTTAAAGATGAGGCTTATGAAATAGGCCTGTGTGAAAAGAAGGCACTGTTAAATACTGTAGTAGCTTAAGCCTTTATTAACAAGTGCTTTAACTCTAGAACAGAGGTAGGCTAGTTTGAAGCCCTGCCAGCTTTGACTTGCTCAAAGTGAAGTTTATTCATTTTTCGCCTTCAGTTTTTAAGTGTTTTCCTTCCTAACAGTTTAGCCTGATAGTCACGGTTTATTTCAATGGATGTTTTCAAAATTTGCTTAGATTCCCTTCCAAGTCTCTCTTGCTTGCATCCTCAAAGGTTTGTAGCTTTTGGATTTTTCTTTTCTCTTTTGATAAAGGCATCTGAGGTGCTGATACAGCATCTTACATATAGAAGAAAGCATTATGGTCAAGTGAGATAGAGGAAATTTGTGCTTTTGGAGAGAAGATGCAGTCCCTCTTCCCTTCTCTGTTTTAGAATGAAAGTTTTCTCTGATGAATCTCTATAATTAAAATTTCTTTCTAGGCTACGTTCGCTCCATAATATTGGACAAGCAGGAGCCAAATCAAAATGGTTTATCTTTTCACTTCCCATCTTTAACAGTGCAGCATATAAGTGGTTCACCAAGACAAAAATAATTATTTGAGCTTCTCTCTGCCCTTAATTCCCCAGGTAGCCAAACTCTTCACTAGCCAAGATTTGTTTCAATAGGGGTTTTCAAAACTTGCTGTCACTCTTGCCCCCACACCATTTTGATGTACCTCTTTCCCCTGATGTATTCCAGCTAGATCAGTTTGCCTTCGTTTTTTGTTCTCTCTCTCGTTCTCTTTCAGTATTTTTTTTAATTATTATTATTTTATTTTTATTTCCCCCTCCCCTTGAAAAGCCATTAGCTTTCTGAGCTTCATTTCAGCCCTTGGATAACTGCTGGAGAAACCTCTGACCCAGACTGTAATATACAAATATACATGAGGGAGTGTGCCAGCTCTTTCTGTATGCTCGTGTGCTGCAGCTTTTGGGGATGTCATTTATTCAAGAGTGAAGAGCGAGCCACCTGTTTCTCGGGCCTCTTGTCCCTCATATTAAAGGTTCAAGCCCTTGCTGAATAGTAACATCTTAATCTGGGCAACATACACAACATTTAGCCAAAACCTATTTGTCGAGCTAGCAGGATTTGTGGGATTTTTTCCCCCCCCCTCTCTTACCCCCGAGGCGCTTGTCACGTCCGTGCATATTAAAATTAATCAGACCTCCCAGGCTTGTGTGACTGTGTGGTTTAACATGAAGAAGTGGATATCAAGCATTTGCCCTAATTAAATAGGCCTGCTTGGTTTTGTTCTAGTGGATGCTTGGTCTTTTTTTTAATAAGAGCTGCTTATGGAGGAGGCACGGCCAGCTCTAGAGTTAGTGGAGAGCTCACTTCAAAGTTTTGCCCACCACCTGCGCCCAGGATGCTGAGACCTGAAGGGCTCCCCACGTTCTTTCTTAACAGCACAATTTGTGGGAAGTAAGTGGAGGGGGAAGGGGAAAATACGGCCAAATGAGTGAGAGAGTGATCAGGGAAGGAGAGGCGAGGAGCTGGGATAAGCATGTGGATTGGCTTTTTGAAGTTGATTAAGATGACCTGTCATCCTGTCTGATTAGCTTTAGATCTCAGTCTGTGCCATGAGCTATTCACAAGGCTGTCTTGTGTCTTCTGTTTACCAGAAGCAAGGGAAAGCCTCTAGTATGGCAAGGAGCAACATTTGCAGCAACTCCCACTTGCTTGTTTAGCTAATGAAGTAGCCTTGTAAAAACACTCTTAAGTTTGAAGCTGTTGCTTACTTTTATTAGTTATGTGTCCGTTTAACGTTGATATTTTTAAGGTGGTTTGAGGTTTGCTGGTTTTACACAACTATGTACATCTCCTGCATTGTACATAAGCTGTACTGGGAAGATATAATTCCTTTCATCATCTTTTCTTCTCTTACAATTCAATTGTGTTGTGGTTTCTGTGTTGCCTCGGGAGAAAACAGGCTATATGTGTGTGATTTCTATACTGTAATGTATAGAAAAATTGAGCACAAAAAGTGCTCAAAAACGAAGTAAAAGGGAGTTGGGAACTCTCCACCCTAAACACCCTAAAACCTGTTAAATAGTAATTAAAGACTGATACCATTTAGCAATTCAACAAGTTAATTTTAGCCAAAAAATAGTAGAAAATTTGGAACAGTCAACATTTTTAGACAAAATGTTTCATTGGAAATGATATTTTTTGTTTTTAAATGTTTAAGATGATTAATCTGAAAGAGAAATGAAAACATTTCAATTAGGATTAAATAAAACATTTTGGGTCAGGTGGAAACAGCTTTTCCCCTGCCTTGGTTTGGCAGCTGAAATGGAAAAAAAAATGTAAACTAGTCAAATAAAAATGAGTTGCGAAACCTGGTGAGGTTCTGGGGGTGTTTCTCTATCTTAATGACCTGAGGAGGACAAATGAGCAGTTGTTATAAAGGCACTTAAATACATCTGAATGGTTATGTGCTGTGCTTTTGCGGGTAAACTGTAGTATTTTAGTCAGAAAAGGTTTCAAAATTTTATTTCCTCCAAACGTGCAAATTTCTGTGCTTTCTGAAGCCTCAAGTCATCAAAGTTTTGCAGCACGTGGGGCATTTTATTTTGAAACCGACTTTGGAAGTTTATCATGCTTCGTATGTTAGATGTCCTGGGCATGTCTTTGCAGCAGAAACTTCTGAGTCTGTTCTAGAAGGCCTAGAAATCTGCAGTGGGTACACTCCAGAATTTGATTGTGCTTTCTGCTACAATTCTTGCAGTCCAGCACACAAGGAAAAAACAAAGCTTTATTCATCTGTTTCCAGAACAGTTCAAATCGCTGAAGTAAAACCCAGCAGTTGGGATGATTCTCCATTGATTTAAAAAGTTCATTGCATGTCTGTGCACTAACTCATTCCCATCTTTCTCTTCCTCTCACGGTGTTATTATTCCTATTTTATTTTTAATTTCAAACCTTTGCACAACCCAAATGTAAAGAACCATATTGACACTGCCAAGCATCTGTCTGGTGCTTGACAGCATCATAGAAACCCTTCCACTGTTTCATCTGGGTTGCTATTGGTTATTTAACAACACAATGCAAACGGTGCAGTGTGGGTGTATGTGAAAAGGAAAAAAAGGTTGAGGTGGGGGGAAGGAGCCCTGTATGAGTAAATATGTCTTTCATCATATCTTTTGTTTGGTCTGTTTGCTGTGCTCTATTCAGTAGTCAATAGAAGTTGTTTGACGGTTCTGCAAGAGGGTAAGAAACCTGTTCTTAAACTTTTATCCTCCTGCTTTTGTCTCAGCCCATAAAGTTTTCTGCTTTTGTTTTTTTTTGCCCTGCTTTGTTGTCACCTGTCTGTTGTCAAAGAGTTTTTGTCATTGCTGTTTATCTGATGTGACGTAAGCTGATACTCAGGAACACAGGTGAAGTGTTTAGAATTTATGAAAGCTTTACAACAACGGTCTTTGGGGCAATGGAGTTCTTTCAAGCTTAAGTTTTAATTTATTTATTTAGCAAGAGGATGAAAGTGAAAAGTGAGTGAAGAGTCAGGCTCTGCTTTCTGCTGAAGAATGCCCTCTTAGCACTTGTGCGACTCGGTGGGGCTTTCTGAGATGTTTAGCCTTGATTTAATTCGTATTTAAGATCTCTCCTCCCAGCACATTAATATAATGTCAATGTAGAATGCATTGCATGGTGTAATTACTGGAGAGAGCAGTAGATGGGAAAACAGACGGTAATTGAACACATGGCTGTTTATTACAACAGGACAGTGCTCCTACGCTGGTATTTAGGGCATTAATAGGGAAGAATTGATTTGTTGTTTTAAGATGAATTCAATCACTGTTGCTCAGGCCTTTGTTTGTTCAGGCCGAGTTATGCTTTGTTTGTGTTATGTGCCCAAGAGGTTTACACACCACAGCGTGGCATTAGTCATGCAGAGGGCTTGGGAGCAGAGAGCCATTTAAATGAACAAAGGACATTTTTCTTTTTGGCTCTGTTTATCTTCCTCTCTAGTTTTGTTACCCTCTAATCTATCTCCATCTCTCTCTCCCTCTTTCTCCCCCCTTCCTTTCCACCCCAAGCATTTCTGATCAATGCAAAGGTCCTCCTGCTTTCTTCCTTCCTCCTCCTCCTTATTCACCCTCCTGAAGACAAATGGAGCTGTGATTGACAGGTGGCAACACGGGGTTGCGGCTCTGGTGTAAATAGAAGTGGTGGCTCCCAAGTTTGTGCAAGGAAGAACTGGGACTGGGGGCTGGGGGGAGAAACGTTCAACTTGGAGGAAAATTATTGCTTGCAAAGCGAGCAGAGTGGGAATGAGGTGTAACAGCTTGTGCCTTGACTCGGGGAAACGCAGCACCTTTTGTGGCTCCTGATGGCCTGTGCTCCGGATGAGCCCCGTGCAGGGCACATCCTGGGTTCAAATGAGCTTTCTTGCCCTCTTCTCCTCACTGATGGGAGCCAGGGGGAGGAAAAGAGAACCATATGACTGAAGTTGAATCCATGGTCTCCCTGTTGTGAGCAATGTGGTTTATATTTTAGGCTCATTGTGCTTGAGAGGAATCTCGTCTTTCTTTATTTCTGAGTGTGGGAGAGTTAATAGACACTTCAGAGCGATGTGGGCCAAATTCTGCTCTCGGATGTAAGTTCACCACTCCCACTGAATATGCAAGAGCTTTAAGAAGGCAACATTTGACCCAGTCCAGGATTTGTAAAGAACCCAACGTGACTTGATTTTTTTATCCCTCTACAGACAGGGATTAGGCCTGTTCCTAGAAGGAGCAGTACTAAGAGAACTGAAAGGTAACAACAGCAGGAAAGTCTGTGCAGTCATTAATTGGTAGAAACTTGTATTTCCTAGGTGGTGAGATACTTGTATCTGTATACAGTAGTGCCTGATGAATTAGCACCAAGACTTGCCTTTCAGATGTGTAGAAAGTATTGGCTTACACAGCACAAGGAAGGGGAGGTACAGATGTGGGACACAGAAAGCCAGATTCTTCCTGTCAGGGAGAAATAACAATTTAGCACGTGTTCATACAGTGCAATGTGCAGGGAAGGATATAAACCTCTGTTCTTCATCTGAGACTTTTAGATGTAACTAATTTAATTACTGAATCTCCAAATAAATAATAGACACGCAGGAGATGATGACTAGTTATGAAGTCCAGCAGTGACTGCAGTCATCCCTGCAGTCATAGGCAGTTGGTTGTGTATGGGACATGCTAGTTGGCCATTACTTATGAATCATTTCTGAATATCTAGGAAGTGCAGTTGCAAAGGGCCAGCCCATATGCCCAAGGGAAAATTTCACTCCCACCTCAAAGAAAGCCCAAACAATTATTGTGTTGCACTCCCAGTAAGAAAGAATGATTTAAGAATGAGGCTAAAGATTTAACAGCCACTAGTGTCCAAGTGCTTTATCAGAAAGGAAAGTGTCTCTCCCGACTTGGAAGTGGTTATCCAAGTGTCCTGTTTTTCCAGTACAGTTTGGAATGTTGCACTAGTTTTGTACTGTAGATTAGCCCACACAATCTTAAGGTAAATAGTCTAGAGACAAAGATCACATGGAAGAAGAAAGCCTCTTGGTTTTGTATGCACTCTGATGGCTTTTTGCTAAACCTTTTTTTTTTTTTTTTTCTGTTTTGCCCACAACACATATCCCATTTCAGTAACTGAGCATCTTATCTCCCACAGAGTCAGGCACCAGGGGAAAAAAATGAAAAAGCAAAAAAGTCAACAACTAACCAGAAAAATGGTTTCAACTGTAGTCATTACTATGTATTCATTTGATCCTGTCAGATCGCTGTCTTGTTGCAAAGTGTAAAGCATGTTAATGTATTTTTGCTGGGATATCTATATATGAGACTTAAATAAAGCCAAGTATTTCCAAATAGTTCTATTTCCTTGTATATGAAATTAATATATGAAGATGAAACTAGAGGACAGCAGGCTTTTGCTAATGATTGTCAGCTGCAACAATTCTGGATTCCACACTGAGCTCATGTACAGCCTTAATCAGCAGTGCTGTTCAACTAAATATGGCGACATTTCACTGAAGATTATTTTATTTTAAGTCTTTTTTATGCATTTCCTCTAGCTGTGTCATCTAATTGATTCACAGCTCCTGTGAGGCTTTGGGTATGGGATGCATATCCAGGCAAAATACATTCTTCTTTAGCTAGTTTGGCCAAGTCAATCCTATCTGAGTTCAGATGAATTAGGAGGCTGTCACTGGGAATCACTCTGTAACTAAACATAAAATTATTAGATGAGTAATACACATGATGTAGGGGTTTAGGCTATACCTTGTTGTTTCTGCTGAAAAACAAATGAGATCCTTTTGAGATGATCATGGGGTTTTTTTATTATTTTATTGCTGGGCAGGTTACTGAACGGGGGAACACAGTACCTAGTGGATGTTAAACAGTGAATGACTCAGTATTTCAAAGTCATGGGGCCCACAGAAGACAAAAAGACAAAATAATTAGAGGTGCTTTCTTACATTGCCAGACTGCAAAATTTGCCCAGTTTTTCTAATGTAAACTTGTTTTGTTGGTTTTGTCCTGGCCATATGCCATTAACGTAGCATGGAGCAAACTGCCATTAAAGTGCTAGAGAGAGAGAGGGAAAGAGTTCAGCTGCCAGTTCCATTTCATCCTTGGTTTCTCACAAGTTGTTGCTAACAATTGATCTGCTTATGTTGGACATTATTAATGTTCACCAGAAATCAGACTACGTCTACCAACTACCACACCTCCTGAGTATTTTCAGGAGCAAATCAGATGCAATATGGCTGTTTTTTTAACTCATCTTCTTACAGCTCTTTCTACGAGTCCCTGTAGACATAAAGACAGGTGAAAAAGCATCAAGAAGAGAAGAATGAAGATGCCTGCTGCATTTGAGCACCATTGTAGGAGAATGAAATGGGGAGAAAATTTTTGTAAGCTTTTCAGTATAACGGCTCAAGGATGTTAAAAGATATGCTCTAGTACTCTTCAGATCTTCTCTTCTCCCTTAGGATGCACCTTTGCAATCTGATTAATCTTGGGATAGTGAAAATACTGGTGGGGATCTGTTTATTTGATCCATTTTATTTCTTCTTTTTTTTGCAAAATCTTGTTCCTGCTAGAAGGGCACTGGGATTATTTAGGCAATCCCAGGTAGCTTTCCTCCCAGGCTGAATGCAGTCCATAAAGCTGTCAGTTCTTTAGCTTAATACTGGGTCTTAGTGTATTAATTCAAGGCTTTCAGTGATCTAGGACACAACATGTGCCAGGAGTGGGAACTAAAATTAGAGGCAGACTTTTGGCTGTGAGAGCTGCTTGAGGCTACTCGGGGTGAAAGAGGAGGGAAGAGGCCTGACGTCAGTCACAGCCCAAGGACTGTGAGATGTCCAAAGCATCCCCCCAAAGCAGATACAGGTTTTTCTGCAACACACACTGTAGGGAATGACCCTTCCTTTTTTTTTCTTATCCCACTCACTGATACAGCACTCGGTGGTTCATTTCACTCTCCAGCTCCTTGTCAAAAGCTCTCTTAGTTCACTTGCTACAGCAAAGTCCAGTTCTTGCTATACTGGGATTGTGATTTCCCCCCACGCTCTAAAAGAAACTCAGATAGTTGCTAATCTTCTGTGACATGCACCTAAAAAAAAGTAAAACAAAGTGAAATTCTTATGAAGGATTCTAAGTTTCCATTCATAGAAAGCGACTCTTGACGATGTAAGCTCATGGTTAAAAAAAAAAATAAAATCAGGCAAAATAGGGCTGAGCGACAGGAAAATTCTTCTTCCTCCTTCACTTTAGTGAATGTATTTTATTATGCAAAGTTTTATGCTGTTGGCTGTATGTGAGAATCATTCCCTGTAATTTTTTTTAATATATCATAATTCTGTTAAGGACTATGAATGAGGAATAATTAGGCATTATTGTTTAGTTATGTAGATTCTCTTGTGATCCTTTCATGTTTACTTCATTTAAACTGTCGATACTGTTCTTGCCATGTAGAAATAATGACTGTGTTTCTTTATGAATATGAGATTACAGGGACCTTGTTTTAAATTGCTGTTGCAGTTGTTCCTCCTCTGTGATTATTTCAGGCCATCTTGAAACATATTCTTTCTTTTTGAAAAGAGAAATACTCAGAAGCACAAGTTCATAGACATTTCATCTTTACTAAAACATCTTCAGTCTTTACCTTATCCTGGCTTGTCTCTTTCTAATAAAGTCAGAAGGGTGCACTTTGGCACTGCTGTGGGATTCACAGAAACATAAGAGGGGGTCCTGATCTAAATGAGATACATACAGACTATTCTACAATGTGAAAATTTTGCCTTATATTCAAACATAGAAAGATTTGTAAGTTTTTATTGTTAGAGAAAAAAACCCTCTTCTCTGAAATCTGTACTGTGAATCTAAACTCTGATATTTTGCTCCTATTCATGTACAGCACTTTCTTTGATGACTGCTGGAGTTCTGATCTCACAGGGAGAGGAGAATATTGGAGTTGAGATTTCTTGAACAGAGCTTAGGGGATAATATTGTGTTTAGTTTGTTTCACTAGATGCAAGCTAATCAGAGAATAATTAACAGTCAAAGTGCCAAGGTCCTTATTCGTGTAAAGGATCTGGTATTGAAGTCCTCAATAAAGTAACACTCACATTGAATTCAGTGAGACTTTAAACTGAACAAATGCTTCAGGATTTGTCCCCAGCTTTTTTCTCCCTGTCAGTTTTTAATGAGCATCCCACAAAAGTGTTTAACAATAGTACTGACTTTGATTTTTCAAGGTTTGGGAGAAAATTGCTTTCTCAGGTTGAGAAAAAGATGTTGAAACAAAAAAAGGACATTTTTCCGTCGTGATGTCTGACATACTGTAAGCAGATTCAAAGACTGTTTCACCTCATGCTCCATGGTATTTAAGGATGTTATAACGAGTATTGTAGAGAAATTGCCAAGAGGAAAGATTACAGCTGAGGACGTATTTGGGTAAATGGAGGTATTTTAGACCTCATCCTAGATTCTTGAAATTGAGATAAAATTTAGATAGAGAGATAGATACAGGTACTTTGTTTGTTGTTTGTTTGTTTTATAAATGAAAGGGGGAAAAATGCCCCTGCTAAGATCACCACATACAGAGCCTGGTGTTTGAATGCCATGATTTTGTGTCAGAGGAGGCAGCTAGTGTATCTGGATTCATCCTTTCCTCGGTTGTCACTGAGAGCTCCCAGGCTGAGACAGATGGCTGCTGGTTTAGTTGTGTGCGTGGGAGACAGGAACTTCCACATGTGATTTTTTACCATTTGGTAGTAATTAGTTTGTTGTATAAATTAACATTAACTGAACCATTCTTCAGGCATTGTTTGTAATTATCTTCTTTGAGCCTCTGAGTTGTGTAAAGAAATAAAAAGCGGGGAAGAAACCGCTTCTTATTTTGTACAGGGAAAGGACTCTATCATTAAGCAGAACAGAGCAGCAATTACCATTGCATGCCCAGTAGACTGAGAACTTTGAAAAAAACCCTTTAAAGAGCAAAAGGGTTTTTTTCCTCTGTAAATATTAAAGGAAATTAATGATTTAGAAGTGCAGGTAGGCTTTATAAAATTTGTAAGAATGAAGTATGGATATAAGAAAGGGCAATTGTGCCTTCCTGACATCATCATCAGTGTTATTACTGCTACTACAACTACTGCTGATGCTGATTTGGTGTGTGTTTATAAGGAGTGGAGGATTTCTCTATGTTTTAAAATATATGTTCTCCCCATATTATTCCATTCCCCCCCACCCCGCAACCTTTGAAGCATTTCCTGATTTTTTTGTGGTAGGCAATAAAGATCTTGTGCTGCATATTGGGCAATGAACTATCGTTAGTGCTGGTTTTCTCTGGAGATTTCTGTCATTTCCAGCAACCAGCCAAATTGGAATTGTCAGGAGAACAGCCTCTCACATGTTCCTTGGCACTTCTGTTTCCAGACTTGGCCAGAATCCAGACATGCAGAGGTTCGTGGATGTGAAAAATAACAGGGAAAATGCCCTCTAGTATTAGCCCAATATTTTAGTAACATATTGGGAATCTCTAGGTTCATTTGCTGGAAAAGTTCAACGCTTCAGCAAGTAAGAAAGTTTTATATCTCATTAGACTGAAGTTTTTTTTCCCTCTCCTACCCAGGAGCAGGTGAGAACTGGCGTTGGTGTCTGTCTTTTAATAAGAGTTCTCCTGCCCTGAATACAAAGCTGGCAAGATGGGCAACACAGCACTGTGCCTTAAATCCTCTTTGCATATAGGCTGCGTTGTGGTAGTAAAACTCAGGTACAGTCCATCACAAGGCACTCCCCAGCTTCATTAAATTTACTTGAGTGTCCAAAGTGTACCCTCCAGAGTAAGGTTCATGTGACTTGAGTTTGAAGTGTCCTGGTATTTTCTTGTTAAACAAAGTGAAGACAGTTTTAAACCCAGACTTGAAACTTGTATAGGTAAATTGGTGCTGATTTTAGTTTTACTTTGATTTGTTGCATACAGGACTCACACCTGAGAGGTGCATTTGGATCTTCTTTCTCCTGTCAGAATTGACGTTAATATTTACATTTGTCCAGATAAATAGTTTTGCCTGGACAATAAATGCTAAACGAGGACTTGAAATTCTGAAATAAGTAAATAAATGCAGCTTAGTTAGGAACTGTTCTGTTTTTCTTGGCACAGTGAATTAGCCTATATGAAGCTCCATGCTGTTTGGGGAAGGGGAAGGTGGGAGGGAACGTGTGGGAGCTTTAGTGGCTGGAAATGTAAGGAGAATACAAGCTGAGTACGCTGAAACCCGCAGCTAAGAGAAAGCTACCATGGATGGTTTTCTTTCTGGCAAGGGTTAGTGCTGTAGCTGAGAACATCTATGATTCTCCAACTTTTGATATCAATGAATCAAACATTTTCTGAACCATTCTATTGAACACTTCTCTTTTTTTTCAACTACAAAAAATGAAGGTGCCAACCATGCTTTGATGTTGGTGTGACAGCACAGTGGATGGGCTTGCAGTTAGCTGAAATGAGCACGTGAGCTTTTCAGTTCACCTTCGTCCTCCTGGAGGGCTGGGGAACATGAAGGAAGAGCTGAACACAGCCCTTTGTGTTATGAAGTGTAGAGCTGCAGCATAACTGTACCAGCTGTAGGGCTGCTTTTTTTCTCATCCCGGAAGGAATACAAGGAGAAAGGATCGCTCCTGTGACCAAAAGCACAGAGCAGACTCAGAAAACACGATTTCTGGGTTTTGTTTTATGGGGTCTTTTTTTCATGGGTTTGCCACATGAACTTCATTCTCTTTGTCCAATTTCCAATTTCGGTTTAGAGCAGGGTTGATAGTAGTAGCTGTGTACTTCTTCAGAGTGGTGAAGTTTAATTACTGCTTGGGAGATGCAGCCTGACAGCGGGGCCTGTCCCTGCTTACAAGAAGGGGCTGGACACAGGTCTGTTACAACTCAGACCCGTTTGTCTGCCTAACTAGAAATGAGATTGCAGGTTGAGTTTAGGAGGCTTTGGCCTGGATTCAGTAACAGAGCTCACTTTTGCCTCAGTGGGATTGCTGCAAGTGGAGCAGCTGCAGGGTTGGGCCCATAGGGTTGTTTGGGCAATGGGAAGTTGGCACAGTAGCTCTGTGCAGTAGTTACCGTACTCAGAAAAGATTTGGGCTCCATAGATTCTCCTTTCTTGGGCCAGACACTTCTACATGTTGAATCCCTTGGTGCTCTTACCCAGAGCAAGGGCTGTGCTGGGACATCCAGCTGTGATTCTGTGGGTCTGCAGTTCTTGTGGTGCAGGGTGCCGTGCGCACGTGCCAGAGTGAGAGATCGTAGCCTTAGAGGTGAAGAAGATAAAATCATTCCCTCCTTGCCTGCCACATAAAAAATTTCTTGCTGTTTCACACGCTTTTCCTCACATGCCTTGTAGAATTTATTTATTTATTTTGTGGACATGCAAGTTACAAGCTCTGGCATGGCAGGAAGGTGAGGAATTTTTTGTTTTGTTTTTAGTTTGGGGAAGAAGCGGGTGGGAGGGAGCGTGTGGGAGCTTCGGTGACTCGGAGCTCAAAGAGAATGCATTAATTAACCCAGGAGGATCGCTGGGATGCAGGAGTGAGAAACTGCAGCTTTAAAACCCAGTGATCTTTATCCATTGTTGGGTTTGGGTCAAAGACCTTGGATAAGAGAAGGGGGAAGAAGGTTGAGCAGGAGGGTGGGCACAATGGGAACCAGATGTTTCAAGCTGGCGGGGGTTGGCCTCTCTGTTATTGTGTGACAAGCCACCGATCTCCCCCGCACACCCAGCCTTCGAAAGTATGTCATTCTTTTCTGGAGTCCTCCTGTCCTCCACTCAAGGAGGGGGAGAAAAAAAAGGAGGGAGAGGCCCGCACGTGCATGCACACACATTCATGCACACATACATGAATACATGTGTGCACACACACCCGCACAGACGCCCTGGCTCTGCGTTTTTCTTTTGGCCTACCTTGTCGAATGGCCCTGGAAGACTAAACAGGTGTTATCTACTTTTGATTTCAGTGCATTTAAATTAATCCTGTCAGCTCAGCTGTTAAAACAACTGTCATCTCCAGCTGTTAGTAATTTTCGACTGGGCACTTTTACAGGTTGCCAAGTTCTGAGCCTGCATTGTGAATCTCTCGCTCCCTTTCTCTCAAAGCGCTATAGTAACAATTTGTATTTTTTTTAAAGGGGACTCGCGTTGCACTGTTTTTACAGAGAACCCTGTTTATTATATATTGAAATAATAATATCACAAAACCCAACATCGTCATGCCAGACTTTGGAATAAAGAGCTAAACCATGTGTGGAGTGTGGTGCATATCAATCTTCTGTGGGTTTGTTGCAGCCTCTCTGTGCATTTTAAATTTGAATGAGAGATGAATCAACCTGAGGGTCTAGGAGAGAGGAAGAGGGGGGGCTCTAAATTTTTATTGCCAAAAATAAACCCTTCATTTTAGAAGCACCGGTCTCTCTTTTCCCTTTTGCCTTAATGTACATTTAATTTTCATAGCTAGTATTAACAGGAGGTACCTTGAACTGAAAACATTTTAAATACCTTTCAGTTGTTAGATTAATGACATACACATGGTAGCCTTAAGAACTGTAGGGGGAAAAAGTCATACGCTGAATACGTGTTATTGATTTCAGTAGACACTCTCTAATGTGACTTATTCCTATGTGGTCAGGATCTATAGTCCATTACCAGTGCTTCAGAGTCAGAGAGCACTTGTGGATTACCCAGACCTGAATCCTGACAAGGAAGGATTTCTGTGCCTTTAAGATTTCCACTCATTACAGTTGTCTGGCCACATTTTCAACTGGTATAGAGCAGAGGCTGCTCCCTTGACTTATGTTGCAAGCTGTCCTTAGAACACTGGAAAGGATTATTCAGGCATTCTTTTGCACGTTCCTAGGAAAATAATGTACTTAAAAAGTGGCAATCAAAGCAGGTAACCTTTTGCAGCAGACCAGGAAGCCAAATAGAAGGGAACCCTTAAAAAAATAATGCTTTGTATAGTTTTTCTCCTACATAAAAAAAGGACACTGTTTCTGTAGCTTAAAGACTTCAAATTTGAAACCTCATTTCTTAGGATTTTCATTATCTTTTAGTTCTGAATTTCTTCAAGAAAATTCTGTTAGAAATACTTCCCAAATATTACCAGTAAAATTCTTTACCTTTTACTCTTTATTCTTATGCTTATATGAAGAATTCTAATATTTAAGAAGAACAAAAGAAGCCAAAAACTGTAGCAATTATATGAAAGATAATAAGTCAGCTGCTGAAGTACCAGGGTAGGTGCTGATCTCATTTCCACCTTCAAATGTATCTCTGCTTTTTGGCATATTCAGTCTGTTATACAGAATTACAGCTATCTGAGCAGCATCTTAAATTCCAGTGCAGTTGTGGCTGTTTTTGAATGTCCCCACATTAATGTCTTCCTAGAGAAGTTTTATTCTTTATGAAGTAACTGTATTTCTATGCATCAGTCTTGGGGTGAGCCATCATTGTTATTTTTCTTCTCAGACATTTAAGTAGAACGTGAAGGAACTTTCTCAAATTTCCCACTCCTTAGTAAACAGCTGTAGTATTTTTCAGTTAAATGTGAAAGGTTTACCGAAGGTCCCATTTAGTATTAAAATCTGGAATACTAGCTATGAAGTGCACAGGAGGCTGTGGATATGTAGGACCAAATTACATACATATTTACATACATACACACAACTGGTATTGCTATTGGCATTAGCAAAGCATTAGATTGTTGCTTATCTTGAATTCTGCTGTGTCTCTCATACTGCATGCATGAATACTGGAGCTACAGTGGTACATCAGACACATTTTACTAGAGTTTAACATTTCCTTAATGTAAGAGTTTAATCAATAATATATTAATCTAAAATTCTGATTTCATAGAAGCTGCTACTGGGCATGAATCTCCTTAGATCAAAGCAATACTTCCTATAAAATACTGGGGTTTTTTTAAATGAACTGAAATGATTGAAACTTCAAATAAAGAAAGGATAGACTCTGATGGAATCCTTTTTCTACTTAGAGTACAAGCATTTTGTTTTAGGGAAATTAAAGAGTTCAGGCTCCAGTGCAGTTTCATTTATAGTGTATGTGACACTTTATTGTTTAAACCTGCATCAAGCCCTGCTGGAAGATGCATTGCCAAATGCTCTTGCTTACAAGGATTTATCAATATAGGTTTAGTTTCTGCTTTGTAAGAAGCCACTAGTTTGAAAAGCGACTGAATTTTGAATCCAAACATGCTTATGGTCCTTGAGGTGGACAGCTTCTTCCTTACTCCTTCCATCTCCACATCTCATCCCCACCACCTCTTGCACCAGAGTTGATGTTGGACTCATGGATTCTACAATAAGCTGTCTCCATCTCCTTGGTGCTGAATACTGTTAAAGGTACAGCATTTTTTTAAGATTATATGGTGGTTAACTTAATTCTGTAAAGGCTGGTTTACACATATTTTTCATGTCATCTCTTCTCTTTTCCACGTTCCTTTCCTTGTAGACACATGGTTTGAATCTCCTTTGGTGGCACCATTGTAAAAGTCAGGTAATTCCAGTGGCATCACTGAAATTATCTGTGTGTAAAATTGAAGTGAGTGAGACTGAATTGGATTCCAGTGTCTTCAACATAAAAAAATGTATGTCTGCTTTGCTTACTCAAATTAAATGGTACTTCCAAAGCTTTGAGGGTTTTGTGCAACTTGAAGGATTCCATTAATCTTATCTATATGCAGTAAAACCTTGTCAATTCACACTAATGATTCTGGGAGTTAACAGGTAAGCACATTTTTCAGCTGGCTTCTCTGTGGGTGAGGGACTGAACCTAAACTCTTGACCCTACGCATCTAAATTTAGGGGTATTCAAAATCTGAATTTTGCAACTCAAGTCAATATTTAAATTTCTTTGACTTTGCATTTAGTAGTTTTTGCCAACTGATTTGTGTTTGACAATCCAAAGGTGTAAGAGATACCTACATACGCTATTATCTCTCAGAAGATAGACAGAGCACACATAGGAAGGGTGGGGGGCTGTGGAATGCTCTGGCCTGGCTCAGGAGGAGTCTGCAGGGACACAAATATTCATGCTGCTGAATTCATAAAACCTGTCCCCATCCTCAGGGACTAAGGAAGCCCCTTTGTGGCCCAGAACCCAAGGGACCTGTGTGTCCATCCCTTTGTTTCATTCTCATGCAACTGGAGTAAGTAGAGGAAGATTTACCTGAAGTCTGGTGTTTGGGAGGAGAGGAAAGATTGCTCCATCTCTTTCTTTCACCATTGACAGAAAAAAATGCATAACATGAGGAAAACCAGGCTCTGGTTATTTATTCCTCTTTCAGTTTTCATCTTTGAGTTCCATGTCTTATTTTCCCTTTGTTTCTATTGACTTTTCCGATCTTTCCACTTGTGTTCTTGAAAGAGCTCATTAACATCCATTAACAAGATTTGATGAGCATGAACAAGCATCTCCGAGGCAAGCAAGAAAAACAACAGTAATAGCAAAAGTAATAGTGAAAATTTGGTATCAACAGGACATGACTATGTAAAGTGCATTGCAATGTCAATATAGCATACACTATTGATAGGCTTTTAATTAAGCAGTGATTTCTGTTAGATGAGATTTTAAATGCAGTTCTTGACTGTTCTTACAGATCTCTAACCCCAGTATATAATAAGCTATACTTCCCAAGTTCCTATGTTCATAAAGCAAACAGTGCAAATTTAAAATTATCAGTATATTGCCATGACCCATTGGGTAGTTGTTCTTATTTTGGGGAAATGGTGACATTTTCAGTTTAGCTTGTTGTCTAGGAAGGACTGTAAGCTAAGCTGAAAAAAATCCTCATTTGCATTCAAAGCTATAATGGTAAATGTATTGCTTAAGTTGCTAAAATTTCCCCAAGAAAAGCAGCAAAAAATTCTCTGTCCTGCTAACTATTGCCAGTGATCTTTGATAGATCTACCTCAAAGCAACCACATTCAAATAGCTGCACTTGTTTTCAGTTGTACCAACTTTTTGGTTAAGAGTTGCTTCCAACATGAGAGAAAAGGAGGTTTTTTTACTTTCTGTAATAAAGCAGTTGTTTTGGTACCTTTTGGTACCTTTAGATTTTTTGGATTCCATCTAGGTCATGGAAGACGACATTTTTCAGCACTTTCTGAAAAACACAGGAGATAAGCAGGTTTATGTGGCATTGGTGGGCTGTCACAAACAGAGTCAACAGAGTTAAGATTAGGACTGTGTATTTCTCTGTGTGCCTTCATGTGTGCATGTGTTTATGTTCCTCTGAGAAGCTAATGTAAACTTATGCCTATTTCTGCTCTTCGGTGGAGGACAGGAAAGAGAAAGCCTGCACTACATCTAAAATACTTGTTATGTTATAAACTCATTGAGGCAGAGATGATGCTTGCTTTGTGTTTTCTTTACAGGAACTATAATGTTAGTATTATAAAAAAACCAGCCCTTCTCACGTAATATGCACTAGTAAAGGTAGCATTTCTTCGTTATTTCCTTCAAAATTTTGATTTAGAATTTTCAAAAACTTAACATTTTCTGACCAGTTCATGTGACAGAGTAGTACCGGATTTCTACCTTGCATATTGTCCTTTTAAGTGGATTTTATTTTCAAGTTTTGAGAAAGCCACAAAGTATATAACTTTTTTTCCAGTCCATTTCTGCCCACCTTTTTCCAGAGTCAAAAACTCTGGACTTATCCATAGGATATTTTCAATACAAGAAATACCTGTAAGTATTTCATCTCAAGAAAGTTACAGCAGACAGTTTTATGCTAAGCTAGAAGAGTAACTGCAGTTGAGCAAAACCACTTTAAAACAAGTTTAATATATAATTATTGCATTTTTCTGCAGTTTCAGCAAGTGGTCATGGGGAAGTTATTGTGAAAAATAAGAATTTGCAACTTGTCAGCTATTTCTGATTCCTCCTTGCATGATTCTTCTGTACCTATTGTAAACTGTAGCGTTGTCTTCTTTCGGGGATCACAGGTTTAGCAGGTAGGCTGTGGTTAAGAGGGGCTGTACAAGCAGTTACAATGAGTGGCAGTGTTCTGCAAGGTCATATTGCAACCTGTCTTACGGGAAAATGTTAAGATGTTTTGCATTTGGACAAGGTCCGTTGCTGCTTTAGGGATATTTCCATTTGAGGTTGTTGTGTGATGTTAATTCAAGGTGTTATTATCCTAGCAAGTCAATCATATGAACCTTTTAGAATTAATGCTTCTCTTCTTTAATGCACACTTTTCTGTTCATTTTTTTCCTGCTAGAGAACCAGTCGGTTAGATTAGTTCTGTTGTATAAGTTACTTCCTTTCACTGTCACATCTTTGGTTTTAAAAGAGTTTGTTTAACATTCTGAGAACATTTGGATGTTCTTACAGCTATAGGAAATGTGGCTAAATGATAGTTTTAGGATGCGTAGTTGGTTGCCCTGGTTAGAGATCTCCAAGAGTGCTCACGAGGAGTGTCAGTGGAAGGAAGACCCGTGCAAACAAGAAGGTTCATGTGAAACTATGAAATACAGGAAATACAAACAGTAAAATGCAGGAATTTTCCCTTGGTTGTATTCCCGTAACTGTTGAACAGTTTGCAGACCATCCAGTCAGAACTCCCTCCCCACTTCTTTGGACTTAGCTGGAAGAAGTGTAAAGGTAAGTAAAAAAGTTGGTTACAAGCCTTTTTCTAGACCTAAGTTGCTTCCAGTAGAACTGCCCCGACCTGTTCCTTCTCTCTTTTTTCCCCACTTCCATTGTGTTGAATCAAAGTATGGGCAATAGCTTCTGTGGTTTAGGAGAAGCCATTTAACCCTTTCCTTGAAACATAAAAATCTGTATGGCAAGATGAAGACACTTCTTGGAAAAAATTCTGATTTTTTCTTTCGATATTACTCTTCCGTATTTTAAGAAGGATATTTATACTGCTGGATGTCTAACTTAGGTGGGCTGATTTGAACTCTGACAATGCCTGCCCAGCTTCATCAATTCCATGGGGAGGTCAGCCCTTAAACACACAGCTTGACATACCTTGACACCAGCTTGGATGCCCAAAGGAGTCAAAAGTAAATGGCCTTAACACACTTCTCCCATTCAGCCAGCCATTAGGAATCATAACTGTAATTCTGAACTTTAAATTTTCCCTATGTTTGCATGACCAATGCAGGTTTTATCAGGCAGACTAGATAATCTTGGCCAAGAGAAAATGAAAGATCTAGAGCATTCTCAGAGTCTGTGTGATGCATTGTGGCTTGACGTTTCATTGTGATATGATGAGACAATATTATGGCACAAGCAGTTTGACTTTTAAGTTTCACCTGCAGGGCAGACTCAACACAGTGCAACTTCCCCTCCCACACATCCAGTGGTGGTTGCAGGACATAGTCACCCAAACTCTTTAAAGCCAAAGGCTATGCTGGCTGTGCTCCAGAATGCTCATATCTCCAGCCTACACTCTGAGTGCTAAAACATGGATTCTGCATGGATTCTGACTTCCAGCATGGATTCCTAGGCTTTCTTCTTTCCTAACCCTACCTCTCCACAGAGATGGTGACATGAAGTTAATATTTGAGAACTGTGTTGAGACTGTTAGATAGAAAAGTGAGAATTTATAATCCAAAAATTTTCTTTCACTTCAGTGTGTGAATTGAACAATATTGTCATTTGTCTTCCGTGATAGGTGATTTCAGCTAATTTGTTGACTATTCATAGTGTTAAAAGAGCTACAGGAGATTAAATAAACCTATCCTTGAGTTACCAGAGGGCACAGGAAGTTGGTGGTATTGACTTTCTATGGATCCCCTCATTTTTTAGGAGAACAGTGAGTGCTTCAGGAGTGATTCTTGTGGGTTTTCTGGGTTTTCTTGTGTTTTTATGCAGTCACTGGTGACAAAGAAATGGACGAGCCATAGACTAACTGTATTGTATTGAATGATGGCATCATGATGGCTCATGGCACTAAAAGAAGTAACCATGTTAAATAAAACCCTAGCAATTTGTGCCTATTTGGCACACTTGTTAGCAAACTCATCTAAAAAGGGGAAGAAGAACATGACCTCGGGATACTGCAGTGTGTACTCACCTTAGCTGCTCTCCTTCAAAGATGTTTGCTGCAAGAAATTGTGCTGGTTGGTTCTTCTGGGTAAATAAAATGAAGGATGTAATTCTTTAACACTTTAGAGAATTCAGCAAAAGCAAACTTAGCAACTGTGATCTTACTTAGTGGTTGTCTAAGCCTACTGAAGTCAATGGAAGTCAGTGGACTTCGGATCAAAAGCCCAGAACATCTCCTGCTGAAACTCTCTTGTGTTGGATGCAGGGCTCCAATATCATTTAACCTGTTAAGCTCTTTTCTGCCTTTGGAAATGTGTTTTGTGTTTTAGGGGTAGATCCTTCAACCAGTGCGTAGCTCATGGAGCGATTGTATTATACCTGTGTAAGGCCTGCAGTGGAAAAAGCTCTGGCTTGGTGAGGTGGATAGACTTTGAGGGGTGATGCTGAGACATGACACTTAATAGTAAAAATAATACTGTGCATAAATTTTCAAATCCGACCGGTGCTGTCCCGTGGTGTTCAAATGGACTTTGGAAAAATACGTAAATGCAAACAATGTGGGAGGCAAGACCTTGAGCAAGAAAGCTTTGAGTGGAATGGTAGTGTGTAATTTCAGTTGTAAACAGCATGGGCTAATTTTGCCTTGACAGGATTCAGCCAAATAAGTTGTATTTAAAAGGATTTGGTGGGCCGTTCGGTACAGATAGTTAACAGTTTGAAGGTTTACAAGGTTTCTTTTAATGTGGTTATGCTTAGACTGTATATCAGACAGCTTCAGGCTATTAAATTACACTCTTCTTGCTACCAGCACTCACTTCTCAGCTTCTAGAATATTTTCCTTTCTGTTTGTGTATTAGTTAAACACCACCTCAGCAATTCAGATGCCAACATGAACTTTTTTCCAGAAAGATTTCAGGAGAAGGAAACTTTAATCCAGTGATATATTGCAGGTAGTTCAAGGTTTCATTTTGATTTTCCCTGAGAATTTTTGTTCTGTTTAGTCTCTGTCTATTTGTGCAGTGCAAGAAGTCTCAACGGTGTATATGTTGAGACTCACATATTCTTTGCTCAAGATCTGCCAGTAACAAAACTTCAGGTCTTGTCTACTTATTGTGCCTGTTACTAGAAGCAGTGGAGCCCCATAGATTGAATGGCCACCTTCCCCTTTCAAAAAGCTGTTCTGGGAAAGAAAATTGGTCAGCACTGATTTCCTGTAAGACTATTCCCTCTTTGAGTTTTAAAATCAGCACTATTATAGAAATGTGGTTCTGTCATTTTTACTGTTTAGCCAGTAATAGCATCTATTTTGGACTACTCCAGTGTTTCAGATCTATAGTATTCCTCCTAGTGGAAGAGACAACTGTCACCTAGGCCCAGTATTGCTGGTATTTTTATTTGTTTGCAGATGTGGTAACCCTGTGAGGTGCAAACTCAGACTGGGAATCCCTTGTGCTTGGTTTTGTATCAGCAAAGGGTAAAAGCATTTCTTACCTCAGAGACCAGAGACTAAAAGAAGGCTGATGTAGATGTGAGCTGGGGGACAGAACGGAGTGGGGACCTAAGTTTGGATCACCTCAAGCTCACTTCTGTATTCCAGCCAGCACAGTGCCTTTCCAGATACGGATTTGAACCTCGCAGCTTGGGCTCACACCTAATTAAGTTTGAATGTGGCAGAGTGAATTAGTGTGTGGGTGTATATTGTCACGTGTGTACCAGGGGCATCGCTCCGTGCTACACTAATTAACCAAGTTTTTGTGAGAGGTGACAAAAAAACCAACTCTGGTATTTCTGTCTTTGGTGCAGTTGGAATTTAAGTGAGAAGAGTAAGACAGTAATGCACATTGAATAATTTAATACTTGACTTACTTGTAGTTGTGGGTTGCATTTTTCTTACCAAATCCCTTTGTCTGTGGTATTTGGTTGATGAAACTAGTTGAACTGTGGGTTCACATCAATTCTGCTTATTTACTCTGTTTGTCCCACTTGGAGACAACAAAAGGAAGTATTTAACAAAAAACCCATAATTTACTCAGTTCTTAATATGATGGACTAGAAAACCTGTCCATATAATTTCACCTTCTTTTTAATTTTATTTTTTATTTCTGTAAATTAAAATTTAGCTTTTTGAAGAGCGCTTATTTAAATTCCCCAAATCCTTCTTCACAAATGTACAACACTTTCAGAAGAGGTTCTCCTTAAAATACCAGAATGGGACTTTTCCCAGTGCTTTTATAATAACCAGATTAGATTAGTGTTTTTGTGGGGAAAAAAAAATTATGGCAGTATTAACATAGCATAAAATTCTCTTAAACTTAGGCCACACTATACTAAGATAGATTTAGGGACATATTTTACATTAAGCACATCGTAAGTGACTTTATGAATTCAGGCAACATAATACTTAACCGTAAGAAGAGTGGTGGTAACTATTTTCACATGTTGTAGAAAATGCTGAAGAATTAAAAACTGAACTACCTGAAATATGCAATATACCTGTTCCAGCTGCTACAATAAAAGAAGGGCTTAGTTTGATTTATTTTAATTTTGAAAACAGTAGATTAGATTTGCCATGATCAAATTGGTTATCTTTTACCTGTTGCCTTTTGCCTCTGGTAGTAATTAATAACTGGAGATGAACAGGAAGATCTTACAAAGAAGAAAAATGGAGGGGAAAAGAAGATGAAATAAATGCTTAATGGATCTACATGGACATACATGCACTTTTTTGTATTACTGGGAGGAAATCCAAGCTGTTCTTTGAAAGGAATCACTCTATGTCTCAAACATGACTCAGATCACTTTTAGCACAGCACACATGCCCCCAAATATTACCCTTGGCCATAAAAGTTCCTAGATCCTTTGGGTAGCCTTACAGCTGTAAAGTTTTGCTTTGTAATATCTCGTCAGTAGAAGCCAGGTTGTGGTGCCCAGCCACCTGGAAAAGGAAGTGAAAAGCTGGGGTTGAAATCCATACACAAAATTAAAAGCTGCACCCAGGATCTATGCACTCGGTACAAGTGTTGCCATTTGTGTTTATCAAACAGATGAAGGCCTATGTGTCAAGTTTAAATTTGAAAACTTCTGGTGGTTTGCGTGCAAACACCAAAGTAACATTAGCATTGCTTTAAACATGGTCTTGTTTGCTTTAATATCCTATAAATTTTACTCTGACATTAAATATGTCATTGAGTGTGATGAAGCTGGAGGGTAATATCTCACTCAAGTGCCATTTTTGTCATCGTTCAAAACTATGGTAATGCATTTGATGATTTTTATCTGTTCTCCAATGTCTATGGTTATCTTTCTTATTTTCATTCTCATACATATCTATAGCACTGTCTAGATCTGGAAGATTTGATTAGCTGTGTAAGTTCAAAGAATAGAAAAAGTGATCCTCTGTTTTTATTATATTTTTCTGCAATCTTGTAGACCTTGAAATTGAAGCTGGCACATTTGTAAATACGATTTTCTCTCTTGGATCTTTTGAAAGTTGATTTTCTCCATAGGTAAATTAGCCTGTGATTCTAACAGTGACTATGGCAAAATCAACACAGTGGGATATGGATGTAAGGATTCTTCAGGGTTCTGCATTAATAATGCCAATCTACTCCTGTACATGAATTTATCACTCAGCTAATTGTATTTAATAGAACTGACAAAGAGCAAGGTTTGCTTCCTAGGAGAGATTCAGATAGAGGATTCAATGTTTGGGTGGAAAGTGAATGAATGCTCAACTCAGTCCTGATATGTCAGTTTAATTGATCACCTGCCTGTCTATCTCTAGGAGTTTTTTACTCTTTTAAAAAGTCAGGTAGAATAATTCCACAAAGCCACAAAAGAATATTTTCAGTCATAATTATTTTTTTTAAATGGTTCCTCATTCAAAGCAGTATCCTCTGCTTGCCCTGCTTGAATTTTTGAAGACATTTTAAGAACAGAATTTTTTTTTCCATATGCATGCATATAGATGCAGTTACTGATGCACTTTAAAGTCTCACTGTAAAACACAAGTTTAAAAACCTCCAAATTTTTCCCTCTTGGACACATGGGGTGATTATTTCTGCACTGCAAGGGCAGGTTATGTCACAGTTATTAAATCCTTCATGATGTAATGGAAGTACAGGTTAGCCTTATCTATCATACTTTCCTTATTCTTTGTAGTAAATATTAATTATCTGTTGGAAATGTGTATGCAAATTTTAGACAAAATAACAGCATGAACCCTTTTGAAAATTAATAAACTTAGGAGTGAATGGTAAAAAGCTCCTGCATTGATTTTGTGCTTGTGCGATCCTTAACAGCATAGCCACATGTTAGAACAGAGCCTAACATTTAACATTTTCTATGTGAAAATTTATTTCTGTCACTCAGGTATTTCCACATAAGAGTTGTTAGACTTGAGCCGTGCTATGCAATCACAGGATGGTTACCAGGCATTTGGTCTAATTAAATTCAAAATTTGATGTACATATATCCTGTCAGGTTAGTTCAGGGCTTGGAGATAACACTTGAATCAAACTCCCTAGTTCTCTGTACTAACCAGTTGCTGTTTCTTCCTTTCATTCTATTATGGAGCACCCAATTTCCTCTCCAGACCTGTCAAGGATAGAGCAGGCTCCTTCTGAAATACTGTTTCTGTTGATAGTTCACGTCCAACTTGGTCTAAGTCTGTAAGACCTGAGCCCACACTGGATCACTAAAGAAAATAAAGAAGCCTCAGATACCGTAATTCTTACTGAGCATATTTCTGCTTGGTTGTGGTGGAGTTACGGGAAAATGCTACAGAAATAGGCACTTTTCATAAAAACCTGGTGACCACCTTTCTTCCATCTCCAGTTCCCCTTAGTTTTGCTTGTCCTTCATCCTTTTGTGCAGAACATTGTACTACTTGACACACCTTCCCCCAGCAAATTCCTTGTACCTCTCTGTTCCCCCAGTAACAGCTTTGGCCTGACAGCCTGGTATGTTCCTTTTGTAGCTTGTAACTTTTGTTTTAGGATTTGGAATGCATCTTCCTTTGTTTTGGGAAGGTATCCAACCTTTTCGTTGTGTTACCACAGTTAAAAATACTAGGTAGAAACAAATGCTCAGCATTGCTGCCCATGTCTTGTTAGACAGCTGTGCACCAGATCAGAAGTTCTTCAAGCAGGACAGAGACTGGAAACTGGCCTTATCCTGTGATAACATAAATAATACTCATTAGTAGTGATTTCTATTTTGTTTTGATTTTAATTGGAATACACAGTTCATGAAAGTACAATTTATAGTTTAGTAGACAAGTGATAGTGGAGAGCTTTTTTCTGAAATATTTGATTACTTATTGGAATCTTCCCTTTATGAATAGCTTTCTGTTACTGTGTTAGCTTTCTTTCATATGTTCCCTCTGTAAGGGATAATGATGTGTCTGGTGAGCTTAGTTTAGGAAGCAGTGTTTATCAGCTAGAAGGAGGATGTATGCTCCCAAGCAAACACAGGTCAAATTCTGCCTGTAGATTCATCTTTGGTCATCTAGAAGCCAAATTCATTGCTGGAGTAACTTCAGAGTTAAATAATGCTATCCCAAATTCTGCCTGTTTCCAGGAGACATAGGCAAGTATCAGTTCTTATTGGACATGGTAGTACCCCTAAAACCACTTCCCTGGGGAGCCTGTTCCAGTGCCCAGCGACTCTCAGGGTGAAGAACCTTTTTCTAATATCCAACCTAAACTGCCTCTGACACAGATTCATACCATTTCCTTGGGTCCTGTCACTGGTCACCAGAGAGAAGAGATCAGTGCTTGCCACTCACAAGGAAGTTGTAGACAGCAGTGAGGTCTTCCCTCAGTCTCCTCTTCTCCAGGCTGAACAGACCAAGTGACCTCAGCTGCTCCTCATACGACTTTCCCTCTAGACCCTTCACCCTTTTTAGCCTTTGGACACTCTCTAATAGCTTTGTACCTTTTTTATTGTGGTACCCAAAACTGCACACAGGACTTGAGGAGAGGCTGCACCAGTGCAAAGTAGAGTGGGAAGAAATGAGGAGGCTTGTCATCATTAAATCAGTGAGGTTCTGGAGCAGTATGTTAGAGGAAAAGAAAAACAAAAACAAACACCCAAACTATTTTTACAGACAAACTCTCTACATTAATGAAAAGCATCATATGACATGCTGGCTGTAGTATCAGAGGGACAAATCTGATGGCCCCCTGCAGTACTGTAGTGCTGTGTAATGTTTGTGTGTGGTTATGAAAATAAAAAAATCAACAAGCCATAAGAAGCACACTCTGTGTGCTTCCAGAGGGCTGTTACAAGTCCCAGGGATTAATCAGAATACAGAATATTAGAATATGTATTACAAGTATTAAAGTATGTCACAGCTGTCTGCAGTCTTCTAACTTTTTCTGAAGACAATGCTGAAAGAGGTCTGTACTCATTTAATCTTCACTTGACAAAATTTGGCATTCTTGAGCAGTATAGCTGTCTTTTAAAAAACAGTTGAAGGAAGTTAGACACTAAAATCCAATGCTAATTTTGCTTAGAAATGGCAGCTTAAATTGTCAGATTGCAAGAAAGTAATACTGCCCTTGTTACTCCTGTGTTTTCGTTTTTTCCCTAGCTCGGAGGCTAAGCATTTCAGTGTGGACAGTCGAAGTTTGCAAAGTTAAAAGCAATTGAAAACAGAAGGACAGAAGGGGAATTTTAGGCAGTCCAATTAGTATGAATTATTTTCAGCATGTTGTGTAGCATAAATTATGTTTTTCTTTTGTTGGCACTTGCAAAAAAATAACAGCTATTGATTAGGCCTGTTGAGCCCTCGTGGCCTGACAAGATATCTCTGCTGTAGTCATGTGGGCACAAGATAGAAATGATGCTGAGAGAGTGAGATCCTCTACAATCATCTCCTCTCATTGTTATTTTTAGTGGGCTTTTTTTTAGATGTACTGTATACAGTAGAACCTTATTAAAGCCTCGCTTAAGATCCTCAGATAATCACCCTCACCAGGCTGCTTCTGAGAAGTTTCCAGCAAACCATTTTTAAACCCAGCAATATATTGATTTCTGAGGAGGGGGGGGGCAGGTGGGAGGTTGCTAATCTGGGCACTTGGGTCAAAGCTAGTGTTCGTGTCCCCGATTCCTTATTTTAGTGGGAGTGGGCAGCAAGTGTAGGCACATCTCTGTCACTGATTAGAACTTGGTTGTTAGCTTTTGGTGCTGGCAGTCTGAAAAACTGTGAATGTTGTCTCTTAAATGTAGAACAGATGTAGATTTTTACTCTGATGAAATGAAAGGGGGGACCAACACTGACAGTGGCATGAAGAAGAATTTCAGAGGTGGCAGTGAGAGGATAGAGTGTTTTGTTTTCATTTGCAGATCTGAGCTGAGCAATAAATATTGTAATGTTTGCAATGATCCTGTATTTTGGGGCTGAGTATAAGCATCTTAGGGTGAGAAGGGCAAATCTAAAGACTTCATGTTGTCAGGTGAAATGGTTTCCTGTATCTTTTTGTCCCTCTTAGTTTAGTATCAAGATATGGAATGAGAATATGAGAATCCTTTGTCCCTGTGATATGTAACTGAGACTATTACAACAGATTGTGCGGAGGGGTGAGATTTAGAGTCTACAAAGCTAATCACTCCTGCAGAATGCCTTTCAGATGTCTTACAGATGACATTAGCCATACTGGACACAATGGACCTGCTTTTGATGCCTTCATTGGCTTCTCATCCATTTTGAGGTATAGCTCAGCTAGGGGTGGGAATTGGGGTATGTCGTGACAGCCCATGCTGCCTTCCAGGGAAGGGCTGTGTGAAGCTACAGAGGGGCCAGAGGCCTGGGGAGGTCGCCTGGGGCTGGATCTGCCCCTGCTGGGGCATCTGGGGAGCAGGAGGACATGTCCAGGGCTGACTCTCTCCCAGAGCACGTGAGATTCTCCCTTTGCGTCACCTGCTTTCAAGAAGAATTTGTTAACAGAAGAGTTGTTAAGCGTTGAAATGGGCTGTCCAGGAGGCGTTCAGGGAATGACTGAGCGTGACAGTGCTCTGGTCTAGATGACATAGTGGTCATCAGGCAAAGGTTGGATTCAGTGATCTTGGATGTCTTTTCCAACCTAAACGATTCTGTGATTCTGTGGCCTTGACTCTGCTACTGGTTCTTCTTGGCTGACCTTGGTGAAGCCATTTCTTTTTCTGCTTTATTTTCCCCACTTGGAGATACTGATGTCTTTGCAACTAAAGCTGGAAAATTACACAACTGCCAGGACGTTCAAAGTTGTCATGAGATTTGAAATGGGCCAGCAAACGTGGTCAATATCAGCTGATCTAATGAAGTTCTCTGCTTTTCCCCACAACTCTTACTTCAGCCGTATACCCACAGACTAGGCAGCTACACACTACTACTGTAATCATAATGACCTCTTCTGTAAAACACTGAGATCTAATGATGAAAAAGTACTGTTCTAAATTGCCTGATCAGTTCTAATTGGGACCCTCAGAGTAACAGCCCTCAAAGGAATTGGCTTGGACCTGCCAGGAAGAGTTTTTGCCATGTGGTGCTTTACAGCTCCAGCTGATTATTCAAGGTATGGTGCATAATTCTTCAATTTTTTTATCTGGAGAGTGATTGGAGTGTATCGGGTTGCTTTGTAAGTTTTTAGAGGTATAGTGAGATACTGAGCTGGAATCCTATCTAGTTCAACAGTTAAAATGTATCACTAACCCTTTTGGTTTAATTGTTCGTGCTATTCCATATAAGATTTGTATCCTTTCTGTCCTTATAACTATTTCCTTAAAATAATCTATCCATAAGGCTCCTGCTGAGATTTTTTGGTAAGCCTCCTTTATTCCTCTCCCCTGTTGATTTTCAAACTCTTTCAAGGACTAGATTTAAATAAAAGGGCCTGTCTTTGACTTTAATAAGCTTTTAATAAAATCTGAAAAAAAAATGCCACCAACACAATAAGAGCAGTTTTTATGAGGGTTTGCCTCCCTGCTCTAACCCCTCAAGACCCCATATTCTGCAAGTACTGCTTCCCTACACACCTGGCCATAATTAAGTAGTCTTTGTTTTTCTTTGTCTTAGCCTTGTTTTACCAAACATGGTGTAATGTAGTATTGGGGGGAGCTTATAAAAGTATTAAAGTAAAGATGACTGCCCAGTAAATGTGCCACCCAGTAAGAGACTTACTTATTTCAAAGTGAGTTTTAACATGTTCACTGTTTTGAAGCTTTGGATATCTTCCTTTACAGTAGGATCATTAATTTTCTTTTCCCCTCTGTTTTTTGATTTTGTGTTCCCCATCGTGATTTTTTTTTGTTTAATGGAAAGTTAGAAGTAGGTGAGGGTTTTTTCTCTCACCTAGGCCACAGTCCTAGGAACGTGGCCATGTCAAGTTAAACAGGAGATAAACTGGTTAATAAGAACATCTCTCCCAAATTAAAACACTTCAGTGGGGTTTAGATTGAAAAGAAAAACATGAAAATGAAGGGGATGCAATATGGACATCATGCATGATCTTGCTCTCCTTTCAGGTAGGATCTAGCACAGCAGTTTTTAACAATCAGCCCTTGTGTGTTTGTGTGTTTTCCTTCCCTCCATGTTGTTTCACAGTTATCTGTTAGTAACAGCAGTATTATTACACACAGATTAAAAGACAGGCAGCTTTTAGGCTCCCTGACAGTTGGCCAGAGCAGAGATTAGAGATAAAAGTTAATCCCGTGAGGTAATAGCAAAAAAAGAGTACAAAGACATGAGATGAGCCGATAATGGTTTGTTTAGGTAAGAAGGCTTCCCTTGCCTTGGTGATTGGCTCTTGCTCAGTGGTGCTTTGAGTGATAGCTTCCCAAATCCTTTCTAAGGTTTATAACAGTTAGCAGTGGGCTGGGGAGAGAGCTAGGGGAAAAATATGGCAGCCAGCAGTGGTAAAACACAATGAAATCATTCTAACCATAAATGGAAGGTGCTGGACCATGGGGGAGATGAGAGATGTTTTCTTCCACAGCTGCAGAGCTATTAGTCAGTTAACACTTGGACAGAGGGAGGTTGAAACAGTCTGTAAGTCGGGGTTTAAAATATCAAAGAAACTTATGTTTATGTTTCTAGTAAAGGGAAAATAACTTGAAAATGTAACAACGTGAATATGACTGAGGGTGGTTAAAATATTAATAATATGATGGATTTCAAGTTACATTTCTCTAAAGTTTCACTGTTCCCAGCTGTTTCGTTATACCTATTGCATGTTCAGAGAGAAAAGTTTTGTGAAGGTTTTCTGGGATTTCATATATTTAGGAATGCTCTTAAATCTGCATGACATCACAAATGAAATTCAAATAAATCCATCCCTCTACGGTCAAGTTATGAAGGGATATTCAGCAGAAGATTAGGAATATGAAACAAGTTGAGTCGTTACTTCTGCACAGCCCTATCATTTTGCAGCTAACACAGATAAATATGTGTTTGAAATAGAATCTATCTACCAACCACTGGCAATTCGGCACTTCGCCGCAGTCTCAAAATTGAAGAGGTGGAAATTCGTATCTTTGTTTTTTTAAACAAAGGTTGATGAAAGCAATAGCATTCCAGTTCTTGAGTACAATAATAATATGATTCTGAAATAACCAATTAGCAAGCTAGAATTACTGGAACCTGCCTTAAAACTGGCTATTGCTAACACTAAGCTTTAAAAGTGAACTGTAACAGAAATAAAAGTGTGCTTTATTAGGGCATCTAACCATTAGAACTGATGGAAGAAAAGATCTGCCCTCACATTTGCTTCTCTCTTTCTTCTTCTTTCATTTGCTTTCTTCTTTCATCTTCTTTCTATGCAGGCAGGAAAGTAGCATGAATACCAAAAGATACAGTTATAAATAGGAATAACTCCAGAGTGACCATGAGTTCCATAAGGTATAGTTTGTTCTAATCTCTGAATTTCTTTAGTTCCTGTAAGAATCTATATCTAGGAATTCTTCTTTTCTGTCAAGGATTGAATAACTAGATGTTAATTAATACTTCACTTAGAACATTAATGAAAATTATTTGTGTGTTCACAATAAGGTGGTCTTGGAAGGAAGAGGGAGGAGAAGAGGGAAACTAACCAGTCTGATTTTCTCCTTTAACTTAG
>VYXB01010819.1:1598864-1697015 GCA_013397135.1 Pachyramphus minor | reverse complement strand
TTTTTTTTTTTTTAATCATAAGAAAGCACTTTGTCACTCTTTCAGGGCCCGTGGACTGTGGGACAGACTGGGCTAATAACATTTGTAGATGAGTGTTCTAATTCTTGAATTCTGAAAAATGGTTCTGAAAAAATTCTTGAAAAATGGTGCATTTTTGTCATTCAAAAGAGATTCTTTGAGGTCTGAGACAAAAATATTAGTAAGCAGTCAGTACTGTATTGTACTGTGTCCTCTTTCTAAGTAACATGTAACTGAAGTGTTTGCAAGAAGCCATCTAACAGCGGAATGAAAACATCACTCCATAAATCAGTAAGACAACATTTTTACTTGAGAGGCACAGCATCTTTCAGGAAGTACCAGTTTCCTCCAAATACAGAAGGCTGGGCTGCTGTAGGTACCTTACAGAGCTCTACAGTATCATCTTCCGATGCACAAGGTCCTAATACTGCTGAAGTAACACTATGAAGTTAAAAGAATAGTATGTCCTTGTACAGAACAGCACATCTGGGAATGTCTTTTTTGGTGACCAGAGCTGCAGACGCTTGCATGGTGCTCATTTGTGAATCAAAAGGGGGGATAGGTGGGAATTTTCACTTTCAGAATTTCCAGAAAGAAAAAAAAGAGCATTTTTATAACAGTATTTCCAAGTTAGGCCTTTCTTTCTTGCAAGTGTTTGTCCAAATGTGATGCAGTTTTGCATCCTTCCCTGTCTGAAAGCCTGTAAACTTGCCAAGGTGCGTCATGTCCTGTTTTGTTGTTTTGGTTTTGGCCTTAGGAATTCCAGCCCCATTTTCTCCTTTTTGTGCTTGAATGAGCAGGAAAAAGAAGTCAGGGTTCGGAGAATGTCCTTTTCCAGAAAGGCTCAGATGAGGTGTTTTTCCCTAAATAATTCTGAAGCACCTTGCCTTCAGGCTTAGTTATATTAGTACTAAGTCAGGTTTTCAAGTTGTAAAAAACTGAGGTAACAAAATTTAGCCTTAAGTTTTTTTCTTCAGAATAATTAAACAAGAAAAGGAAACAGAAGGAAAAACTACCAGCCTCTCCACTTGCCAACAGAATTGTCCCGTTCCTCTCTTCTGTTCAAAAGTAATTCCCATTTCTGGATAACAACTTGCCATAGCTTTCATAAACAGGGCTAATATAATTTGTCTCTAATAGAATGTCATGGTGCACGTAGCTTGCAGATAATTGGTTTAGGAGTAAATTGAGGGGAGGGTTTTTCTCCAGTCTCTCTCTTTTATCATTTGCTGCTACTGTGTGTCATTCAGAGTCCAACTCAATCAAGAGTCTATTACTGATAGCTGAACAATGTGGTGCCTACGGATCTTTTATGATGCAAAAGTGGGCAGTTGCATTGTGCAGTTTCAAAAGGCATGACATAAAAAAAAAAAAGAACAAAAGCAAGAACTTCACATACATGGCCCTTATTTAGGGATTTAGATTTTTACTATAATTTTCTTGTTTGGAATCCTAAATTGAGTAATGGAGCTTCTTGAAGATTTTGATTTTTTTTTTTTTTTTATTAAGAGTCAAAGGAATTATGTGAAATTTGGGTGTCTCTTCATTTAGTGTGTCAGGGCTGCTCTGCTCCTCTAACAGTGCTTCTCAATGCTTCACATATCCCTAACTTTTCCAAACCAAGGAGCAAAGGAATAAGCAGTACCATCACATGCAGTGGTCTGTGTAAGTGTCAGGGGTTGGTGTTTGAAGCCAGAGCACTCATCAGAAGGGGAACAGATAATACACAAAACCTGTGTGAAGGTTTTTCTAAAAAGTAAACCAAACCAGTTTTTTTTAAGACTTGCAACAGTGAATTACTTTCTCTTGACTGAGTGGGT
Organism: Pachyramphus minor; assembly: GCA_013397135.1. Classification (NCBI taxonomy): domain Eukaryota; kingdom Metazoa; phylum Chordata; class Aves; order Passeriformes; family Tyrannidae; genus Pachyramphus; species Pachyramphus minor. The sequence continues at coordinate 1,695,177 of VYXB01010819.1, read as the reverse complement.
TTTTTCCCTTTAGGACTAGTGTACAATTTAGGTGAATAGTGTATTTTGTGTTCCCTTGCAGGGGGGCATATTGGAAAAAATCTGGTTTCTGTTGTTGCAGTCTTAATGGTGATGAGATGATAAAACCCTCAGTTTAGATGATTTTCAAATATTTATGCACTTTCTTGACTGTGATTTAATCAGTAAACAATTAGATTCCACAAAAATAGTCTTTTTGAAAACATTTTGTCTGTGTCCATTGACTTTCACAGTCAGGCATGCCATAGAAGTAGGTGTGGTTTTATTTGGTCTGGACCAAAAAGATGAAGTCTCAAGCCCCATGAAAATGAGGGAGAATGAAGATTGTCCTCAAGTTTTTTACTTGTCAGGATCAATGTCTTTTATCTGAACTGCCCTGTTCCTAACTGGAAAAGGCCAGTTTTTGTGATCAGGAATGAAATTGTGATTTTTTTTTATTTTTTTTAAAAATAAATGTAACTTCACTGTGGTACCATTGGAGATCCCCTGCTGTACTGCTCAACTTAAAAGTTGTACCTTTATCCCAGTGATACCATATATGGAAACAGCAGTGATTTGTATTGCATAAAATCAAAAGGTAAAATGTTGTCTTTGGTTTTTCACACCATTTTGTGTTAATAGGGCAGTAGAAAATAGGAATACCTTTAACTCAAAAAGTTAACCCGTAGAAAATTTTGAGTAATTTTCTTTTTTTGCTGTTTCCAGACACAAACTTCTATACAAAAGAAAAAAAAATGACAACTTTTAAGAAAGATCTCCATCAGTCATTCACAGGAAGATGTAGAGGAATTTGGTTCTATTTTTTCCAATCTTTTCCAGCCTCCTACGCGTCTGGGTTATAGTTGGGGTCAAGTTGGGAAGTGTTAAAAATCAGAGAAGAACAATTTTTGGTATGCTTAACGTTTATCCGAAAGTAAGAAAAGCCATTCAAAAGGCTTTTTTTAGTGAGTGAACTTTCCTGATAGTTTAAGGGACCCAGATGATTCAGGGAGTCTCAACAATGTCTACAATTTTAAGTGATTATCTGAACTTTCAGAGTTTTAAAGGTTACTCCCGTCACTGGCAGCACAATGCGCTCACCGTGACTGGCAACTTCAGGGAGCACGCAGTTTTTACTCTGTTGACTCTTGGCTACCGTTTTGATCATGCTCTGTTCTGTATTCTTGACAGCAAATTGATTTAACTTGAAGCAGGAAAGGGAGAGTGTGTGTGTGTGTGTGTTTGAGTGTGAGTGAGCAAAGCGCGCAGGAGAGTGCGGGAGAGGGGGAAAGAAAGAAATGTGCCGATGTGAAATGTACCGGGGAGCGAGGCAAGGATACTGAATGGCAACATTTAGGCATTGACTGTGACATTGTATTAACCTTTTTAATGGATGTATGTAATAAAGTGACATGTAAATGGAGCACAAGGGGAGATATGACACTATATCTGGAAAAGGATAAAACAGTCAGTGAATACTGGGCTATTATAGCAGTTTGCAAACCTTGGATAAACTCAGTCAGCGGTTGTATAATTGGTTATTCAATCCCGACCCTTGTTCACAGCTCAAAGCCAGGAACACTGAGACCTGTTGCCAATTTGAGTGAATGCAGTGACTGTACTCGGCCGGGGCCTAACACTGGAGCCAGGCCTTTTCCTGTGGGCTGGTTTCCACCATGTCTGGGACTGGCGCGGTGACAGTAGCCCTTTTGTTGTGAAAGGCTGGCTGGTACTCCCCTCCTTTGCAAAATGTCTAACAGCTACACAAATATAAGAAAATAGGAAAAGGGACTTACTGTAGCTTTTCTCTTACCGAGTTAAACGCAGGGGCTTTGAAAAGGAGGCAAAGTCCAAGCAATAAGGAAAACCTGAAGCATGTTGTGAAGCGTTATGGCCAGATGAGGAAAGTGCCATCTTCTTCCCGTGCATGATGCGAACCGTGGGGAAACCTGTATTCTCCCAAGTCATGCTCCCAACCCGTGCCAAGCAGCCTTGGAAGCGCTCTCTGGAGAAACGATTCCCGTGGGCCCACTGGGGTGGCCGCTTGAGCGAGCACAGGAGCTCCTGTGTGGACCCACTCCATAAAAAGGTGCAGGATGTTGGTGTTTGTCGTCATGGGTTTGTTTGATAACCGCTGGTATGGAGGTGTCAGTTGCATTATGGAGGCAGCATTGTATAAACCAGCTGGAGATGAACAGAGAGAGTATTACAAGTACCCCCATTCCCTCCACCCTCATCCCTACACACACAACTTTCCAGTAAAAGCAGGGAGATATTTATGGAATGTCCTGACTCAGAGGCCAGCTGTTTCTCTTCTAGTAAAATGGTAGTTAGAAATAAATCAGAGGAAGGTTTGATTTTGGTTGATGAAATAATGAATATTCAGTAATATATATAGAAGATGAGCTTAGATGAGCTAATAGTCCCTTCTGGTTTCCAGCTTTTTGTGAATGAATCTGCAGTGCTATGAATCTACAGTTTCTCTCTTCCCTCCTTTCTTCCCCCTAGTTTTCTCTAGCTCTCGGTAGTGGGATCTTGCTCATTTACAAGCCTTATAGTTTCTAAATGTACCTGGGTTACACAGTGTTATTTTTGTCATGTCATCATTCCCTACAGAGGGAAGGGAATTCTTGACACAGTAGATTATGCACAGTCTTTTTAAGTTACAAAATTGAGGCAATGGTTAAAAATTATATTCCTGTGTTTCACAAAGAGATGGGCTTGGGGGCTAATCTCTTTGCCATTCTGATTTACTCTAGTTCAGAGAAAATAATACAGAGTGCCCGATTTAATGAAAGGCTGCAATTCAATCAAGAGGTTCTGCTGAGGTCATATAATATAAATGGTTACAGCACCTCTTGACTGAGTTACAGCCTTGATAATTCAGTACTTTGTTGTTATTTATGAGGGTAACTTTTCAAAGCAATCTGCATATCTCCCGCTAAAACCTGCTTTGAAAATTTTATACCATGATGTCATTGAAAAAGAATTTTTTTTCTTTTGGTAAGAAAAGAGAAAAAAAAAAACCCACACCAGCAAAATGAGAGGGGAAAGGAATGCATTGTTTTAGAATAGAAAATTAATCACTTGGAAATGGACTGGTTATTGTGAAGCAAATGCAGAAAGAGTACTGAACTTGTGATACATGAGAAAAACTACAGAAACTCCTGCCAAGGCTTTTAATGGAAAATACACCACACCGTCTCATTATAAACACAGCTTTGGGAGTGAAGAGTTATAACAGTGAAGAAAAAAGGGCATTATGGAAATATATATTTTTTTTTGATAATCATAGTTAATGTAGCTCAACCTTAATTGAAGTATTGTATGGAGTATCAGGGACACATTGTAGTAGGGACTCTTGGAATAATTTGGGTGTTTGGAGTCTTAATATAAAGAAGGACGTAGTACTACATGCTGATGAAACTAGAATGGTTTAGTTGTCAAGAGAACTGTGCTGAGTCCACTGAAGCCTATCCCTACTGACACTGAAAAATGCACTCAACATACACCTCATCTTCTTAATTCTCCCAAATATTATCTGTGTTTTACATTACAATGTAATATTGTCTGCAAGGATAACACACTGATGTCTCCCTTAGGTAAATGTTTCCAATTTAGTGAATTGTAGGTGTCTGACTGGAGAGTCTACACTCTTCTGCAGAAGAGTGAATGCTTGAAATGCATCATTAATTTAATGTAGCTAAGAGACTAGTGGGCTTAAAGGAATTTGTAGTAGCCCCACAGAGAACTACTCAAATGTAATTTAAATAGGATGGAGGAAACTTTTTATTCAGTGATTTTTTTTTTCTGAGTTAGAAATGTTCAAAGTGGCAATAGCTGCTTTTATAAGTTTTAAACTTCATAAAGAAGTATCTGTAGTATATATGGAAACAAGCGTTTCAGTTAAAGGCAGTTTTTGTGCAGAGTGCTCTAGCAATGTACACCTATGGTGCTCCCTTTTTTCTCTGGCAAAAGGAGAGGGGAGAAGGATAAAAAGTACAACGGACTGCCTACCAAGTAAACCACGAGTCACAGCTGAGCTGTACTTCTACAACTCTGAATTCTTGGAAGGCAGAGTAATTTCTCTCCTTTAGTTGTTAGTTAGAATTCAATATCATTCAGAAGATTCACAGAGAATTGAAGAATTTCTGTAGCCAAATTGAGAACCAATTAATAGGCTCCATATAGATGCAGTAGGAATTTGAAAACTTAGAGGCCAAGTTTCATAAAGATATGGAAAAAGTTCGATTTGGGGATTGCTGCTTTACATTTATGCATTTCACTTTTCTGCCTGAGTTAGAATGTGACCGAGATTATTTTTTTAAAAATAGGAGTCTATTATTTCTGTTAAGAAATTGTAGTTGATGGAGAAATGCATATTTCTACCTTTTCTATGAAAAACCCAGTCACCTTTTGTTTTCCTTCATCCCTGAGCCATATAATGAATAATATCCTGTCTCTTATATATAAAACAGCTACTGATGGTGCCAGTTTTAAGGGTCTTCCATCTTCCACTGCCTATTCTTCCATCCTTGCAAGGATAGGCATCACATACTCTATATTTTGTGTTAGAGTGTGACCTTTACTTTTTGAATGAGTCTGCCTTTTCTGTATTTTTAATTCAGCTTGTGCTAAAGTAACTCGAAAGATGCTGTCTTTGATGTCCCAAGAATTAGATGGGACCCTCCAGCTCCATCATCTGCTTTAATAGGGCTCAAGAAATACATGAGCGAATGGAAAAGACACACAATGCTCTGTGAGATGCTTGGAAGGTTAGCCTCCATTTTACACCCAAGTGTCTATTAAGACACTTCCATTTCTTTAGTGAGGGAGCAGGAAGCTGTGTAAATTGGTAGTGTGGTGCTTAATGGCTGTGTTCTTATAACCAGGAGGCTCTAAGCTTAGCTCAGTGGTTAGAATATAGGAGAGAAGGGAAGCCAGCACAGGAGGATTCTTCATTTCTCTTCTGTTCTCCCCTGTAACCATTGTATTTTATGTGGCATTTGACCATGTCTGTTTGTCGTTCATGCGACTTATTCTCCCATTTGCCCCCCAGGTACATTGGAAAATGCTGTTGAAGAGGGAGAGGGGGACATGGGAGGGCACAATTGTGAGGGTTTTGCCAATTGCAACTCTTAAGAATTTGCTGAAAGCTGCAGTCATCAGTGTGGTTATGTGATACAGAAATTTATTCCATCGGCTTTCAAGGTATAGACCGCTTTCATTTACACCATAGCATCCCCCCAGGATTAAGTCATTTGTTGCTCTGGCATTCTCTTAAAGCCTGGTCACAAAAGAGAACTTTCTGAACAATGGGCCTGTTATCCTATTCAGCCTTTTCTGATCTATTAAATTCCCTGTTACACCATTCTGCAATTACTCCACACCCCACCTTCCCAGACACCCTGTTCTCAAGCAATCTGGGAATTTGCCCTTGTCACTTGCCTCACTCCACAGGAGCCCCACACCCCTCTTGTTTCACCCCACCACTTTTGATATTGACTCAGGGTCATTTTCTGTGCCTTGCACACTCACATATATCTCGTGTGGCTCTCCTTCATATCTGCATTACCAGAGAAACATTTACTTATGTTTATTCAAAGACTTCTCTATCTTCTTCAGAGAGAGGTGGGCTTAAAAGAAAATATTTCAGTCTCAATCCTAGTTTTATGTCAGTGTTGAAAAAGAAAAGAAAAGCTGAATTACATGTAGTTCTTTTTCCAAACATGTCTTACTATATATGAAATAAATCTCTGTGTAAACTGCTTATTGTTGAGCACTGTGTCTGGAAAGAAAGGTAGGTACCATACACGAGAGGTCAGTGTTAGTCACAAAAATAAATCACCAAAGATATGATTGCATGTAAGGATTTGATAACGGTATTATTATTCAGACAGAGTTCATTAACGTTAGTGTTAAAATTGAGGTGCAGTTGATATTAGACTTGGATTGATTTCTTTTTTTCACAGCCACACTAACAGTTATCCGACTGAAGTGATTTCTATACAAACATTAAAATTTAGCTGGGTTTCTTAGGGACTTGGAGATGGTTTGAATCAATATTCAGAATTAGCACACAAAGACACAAGGGTCAGGAGCCAGGAATCCCAGCAGTAGAGCTGCATGGATCTGCTCTTCAGGTTCTTTCACAGATCTGGTTTTTGTCCAATATGCTCTTCATTTACAGATTTGATCTTTATTTGAAGGAGCTGTTATTCTCAAAGAGCACCCACTTTTACTGTCAGGAAGATCATTTTCAGGTCTTGCAAGATTGCAATTCTGAATATGGGAGCAGCTCCTTATAAAGCTTTGTCTCTCTAATTCTCAGATCATGAGTTATGATCCCTATTTCCTGTTCTTTTAATCAGTTATAGCCTAGTCAGTGCTTGATATCACAGTCATAGAGGGAAGTTTGGGTTTTGTTTTTCTTTCAACAGCTAGATGTGGTCCAATTGAGGGGTTTGAATATGAGGCCAGAGTCTTAGGAGTGGCACCTTTCAATACCAGTCAGAGCTTTTTCAGAAGATGCCTTTTTCCTTTTGTAACCATGGAAAGTAGAAATAATCAAGATGAGAACAAAAAATATGATGATAACTGGAACAGGTTTCTCTGTGATGAAACAAAGTGCAACTTCTGCCCATTCACTGCAGAATCCAGATGTCTCTTACCACCACACCTAAGAAGCGATGAATGAACAGGATCATGAACAGGTGTTGCAGAGAAGGTGATCCCTTCCAAGTGATTCTTTTTTCATCTGAACTTCTTCACCCTGCTTTAGTTCATTAGAAGCTTCCCCTTCACTGATCTTCTTAGGACTGTACAGGTGAATGCTTTGGATCTGGGCAGGCCTTCTCAAATAGGTAGTTTGTGAAATCTATGATTTCTCAAATAGGTAGTTTGAGAAATCCTCTCTTTTTCTTTGGTGGTGCAAATTAGGTCCCAGAGTGACAAGGACAAGGCTTGTTGGACAAAGTGGGAAAAGGCTAACTCTGGGTGGCCATTGATGAGATTGGTAGCACAGAGGTGAGGGAATTTGTTGTTGTTACTTGCTTTAAATTAAATTTGTCAGGGGAAATGTTGACATTCTCTGTATTTCTGGGGTTTATGTTCTTTTTACCAGGAAGAATGTAGTGCCCCTTGATTGTCATCATTGTGTAAAGAGCTGCCCAGTAAATGACCTTAATTCTTGAGAAGGTATTCTGTTCCTGATTGCATTTGCCTTATTGGTCCTTGGTGATTCATAAAGCCATCCTAAACACAGATGATCCTTCTTGTGGATCTGGACAACTATTTGCAGAGGAAGTTTTATCATCCTGAGGTGAATGAAGGAAGTCTAACTTTTCTAAAGTAATCTGAAAAAGTTCTGCTGCAGTGTATAAGATTCCTCTCTGATAAAAAAGATGTTTTCTCTTTAGAGTGCTTGCAATAATTTGAAGTCATAGTTTATGCTTCAATCTAAATCCTGTTGTCTTTTCTGGTAACAGAAGTTCATGTGACAGCTCTTTCACCTTTGCCCGGGCTGCTGCAGTTATCTGTTTATTCAGTGAGGAATGGGGGAGCTCCCTGTCTGTGACCGTTTTCAATAGCCAGGGAGTGGCTGCAGAGTTGCCCTGACTCTCCTAACTCCTTCAGTGCATTGTGTAATATAAGTACGTTTCGGATTTGACAAATGAGCCCTTTTCTTAGTCTTGTTCTTTCCTTGTTCTCAGCATTGTTTTCTTTGTCTCTCATCTCTTTCCCCCTCTTTGACTTCCCTGCTTTTACCTTCTGACTTTCCTTTCCCCTTGTCTAGAACTGTTATGTTAAAGAGCTATGCATAATAGACTTTCTCTGATTTCTCTTCGCTTATTTGGGGATTACCTGTCACAGCTGTTACATGGCTGAACCACCCGTGTATCTTGATGTTATTCCCTTACTCAGAAAGAAAAATGCTTGACCAAAAGGAAATCCAATGTATTTCCTCTCCTTATTTACGCTGAAAATAACAGAGTCCAAGAAATCCATGAATGGAGACAAGTGAGAACAAACAGAACAAGTTGTCAAGGCAGATGGAATGCTGTACTTCAGTGGAGAAGCCTGTGTGCAAATCTTGGAAGATTATTTTAGGCAAGTCCAAGGGTGACATTAGCCTTAATAATTTCTACTTAATTTGACATAATGATTTCATGCAAATATCATTACTTCACAACTAGGACTCTGATTTACTGTGAAACTACCTGCACTTCAGAAGCTTTGATTTATAGTGTACCCTTTTTTTTTTATTATTATTATTATTGTTCCTGTCTTTCTGGCATCTGGCAATTGATGATTGAGATTTTGTGTTCACATATGTTGTGTAAGAGGAGTTCAGGATGTGTAATTGTTTAGCATCAGGCGTATGTGCTTTAATTCTCACTTCCAGTGGTAAAACAGTCTGTCATATTTTGAAAGAGAATAGAAATCTGGGCCTACTATGTGGGATTTTTTTGTTGTTTCAGGGGGATATCCTTTTCAGTTTTCTTTTTCAATTTTTTAAATCCTTTTAATGGTTTTATTAACATCCCAGGTGAGTATTTTATGGTTCTTTTCATGTTATCATTAGGTTCAAATTACACCTTTACTTTAGGAAGTACATAGACAATCTGATGTCTGTAGCCCTTTCATTACACAATTATATCAATTTATTTTTATATCAATTTATTTTAAATAAATAGGTCCAGATGATCAAAATATCTGCATACTCATACCTCAAGCTGATTGATAACTCATGACTCCAAACCAACCAGTTCCAGAATATGTCAATATTTTGATGGATTTTAGCTTTGTATTTTCAACTTTCAGGTGCATGTGCACTTCCAGGGGACTTACTTGCTGGTTTACTGATTTTGTTTGGACATAGAATTCCCTGATTTGCCTTCATATTTACCTCATTTGCCAGGACAGTGACAACACAGGGTTTGCATTTGATAGAGCTTATCTGTTATACACAGTTTATTAATTGAGTAACATCAGCAAGTAAATACATGGGTATGAATGCATGTATTCATTATCAGGATCATAAAACATTTTGCCACAACTTTTTCTCCTAGCAATAGCAGGTCTGAGCCCATTGTTTAAATGACTGAAGTAATTTTCCCTTCATTTAAGGGAAAATTAACTTTTCTTCCACCTGCCATTGTTCTCTGAAGAGGATTATAATATGGTCAGCAAAATGCTAAGAAGGATAAAGAAAAATTATATCAACCTCAAATGTCTTATTTACCTCCTAACCTCCTAATTATCCTGCAAAAAACCCCCCAAATATGGGGTGAGGGCACCTCTTCTTTCTGTCTGACTTCCACCTCCCTGTACCTCGTTGTCACTCCTGGCAGTGTAACTAATGGCCATATCTGGATCCAGCCCTCCCCACCTCTGCTCTGCTGACATCATAAATTATCCAGATCTAAATGGACAACATTCATTAGCTGTGCACTTTACAGAAAGAGCCAGCTCAGGAGCTAAGCGCTCGCCCATTTTTATTAAAAGTTAAAAAGCTCCTTGCTGTCACGGAAAGGGGAGTTTGGAGGAGGTACAATGGAGGACAGTGCCACAGAGCTAATAAATAAAAATAATAACTATTACCATTGGTTGAGTGACCCTGGGAGAAGAGCACTACTGAGCCATTTGTTGTTCCTTTTCACTTGTCAACAGCAGTGGCTTAAAAGCCTTCTCCATTGTTCAGGGCCTAATAGCACCTGTTGGGAAGATAGGAAGACAGCTGTCAAAAAAAAAAAAAAAGAAAAACCAAAAAACAAACCAGGGTGGGGGAGGAGGGTGGAAGCTGACGATTAGTTCAGTAACAAGCACTTTGGCGCAGCTGCAGCCGGACATTTCCTGGCTTCCATTCGGAAGTGAGGCTCTGGCACTGCCAGCTCTGCGCTCCAGCGCTCCCTGGGACGGGCACTAGGGGAGCCCAGAGTACCCAGGAGCAATGGGAGAGGGGAATGGAGCCATGTGGGTCTGAAAGCAGTGGTAGTTAACCCAAAATAACCCCAAACCCCAACCAGACCTCAACAGCAGAAGTTGTGGCTTCGTGACAAGAGCACTTGTTTCACTTTCTTTTTTTTTCTTTTTGATTTCTTTTTATTGCTCTCTTGCATTGGCAAAGAAGGCTCCTCTTCCTTCTTTGTCAAGGTAAAGGCGATGTGTAAGGAAGGCCAAGGGCTGAGGAGCCCCAGGGATCAACAGCTCCCTTTCCAGCCCATCATCCAGAGGCTGGAGCTGCCTGTTTTTTGGTGGTAGGAAATAGTGGCTGTGGCCAGGGTTGAAAGATAAGCTATTTAGAAAATGGTTTCCTCAGCCTTATCACATAATCCTCACATTTGTCATTTGAGAAAAATTACGAGCACTTCAGCAGTCTTTTTTTTTTCCATTTCTAAGTGAGTTGCTCTGAGACTTTCAGGTAAAAATGCTGTGGTAACTGTATGTGAAGGGTTACATTGTTGCTGTTGAATTTAGGAATTGAGAAGTGGAGTTGTTGAACTTCAGAAGGATTTCCCTGAAATTCTAGCCCAGCACTGTAACTCTCAATTTATGTTTTATGGTTATTTAAATTATATACCTTTTCGCTCTCTTGGGGTTTTGTTTTAGTTTTTTTTCAAGAAAGCATTTAATTACTTAGGAAGAGATAGATCAGCACAAAAGATCTTTTCTGTCAAAGGATAAACCATGGAATATCCCTAGAACATCCCTCATGATTGTGTCAATACCCATAAAAAGTTAGTGTATAGTCATCTCATTGAATGCTTTTTTTTAATGCCGCTTGCTTAATAAGGATGTGCTGAAGATGTAAAAAATGAGCAGACTGAAAGCATCGCCCTCTGTTACCATTAACAAGATACTATGGTCCTTTAATTAGAAACTAGCTCTGTTGGTAGCACTAATACATAAATGTATTTCAGGGGAATATATATTTCAGTGGAGTATCTCTGTCCAACTGAGACAGAAAAACAAAACTGAAGTGAAATTTAATGGTATTTAATTCCAGATGTCTCTGTTTTTATGTTGTTACTCTTGAAATAGTCTCTGGAAATATTAAAACATCTCTGTGGTTTCAAAATTTCAGTGAAGCTCAGGCTTGGTATAGTGTCTCCTTCTGTCAACTGACACAGGGTTTTTTGCTGGGTGGACCACTCCTGAGAAAATCAATTCCTTCTTTCATTTAGAGATGCCAGGAATTAAAGAGGCATTAGAAAACCGAAGAAGAGAGATTAAGAGAAAGATCTCTTTTTTCATGCATAGCAGAGGGTTTTTCTTATTTCGCTGTTGCCTTTCTTTTCATAAGGATTCCTACTGGTGTAACAGCAATGAAAAAGGAAAAAGTTGCTGCTCAGGTGTTGAAAGTGAGTTACTATGTTTCACTTTTTTTTTTTTTTTTTTTTTTTTTTTTTAATATCAGGAAAGTATGGGTAACATGTAAACTTCTTTTTCTTTTTAAAGTTTGGTAAGGTTAAATATCTTACTGCTAATCCTAATTAGGGGTGAAGAAGATGATGGCAGCAGGGAGTTGGGATCATCCTAAGTATTGTGTATGCTGCAAAAGACGTTCCAGCAACAGTTGTGCCAGTGAAATGCCGCATTTGGCAGAATGTGTTCGTGGTCGTCTCTTTTCGGCCAGCTCACTGGCCTGGATCTCCAAAGGCAGTCGGAGCCTAATTCCTTTCCAGAATGAGATTTATGCTCCTGAATGCCTTTGGGAATCCAAAGCACTGAGTCCCAGCGAATTTCAGTGACAAAAGACGTATTGTCCTGTGCATGGCATCCAGTGCCATTCACAGTGCCTTCAGTGTGCCCTTCTCCGGGGGACACAATCGCTTTGCTGCGGAAATGGGAAAGGCAGAGATTGAATTGATCCTTGAACTGGCCATATCCTACTATGTATTTCAAGGACAAGGATTTAGATGGAGAGTAGCTGAGCAGTGAGTGCAAACTATGCTGTTCCAGAGTTTCTTCAGAATAATTAAGCTTTAATGGTTTGGGGGGTGTCCTGTAAGTAATGCAGCCCCATCTCCATATAAATCTGAGGCACCCAGTAGTGGCTCCAGTTTTGATGTGGAAGGCCAGATTAATGGAGGCGTGAGAAGAGCACACCACTGCCCAGCTGCCCTGAGACACAAATATAAATTCCACCCCCACAACAGGGAAAGAAGTGGCAATTATCATACAGCAGTTTGCAACCCTTGATTTTTTCGTTTTGGAAGGTAATCAGTGGACACTTAGTAGCCTTGATGATGGAGTCCATTGCCACTAATGGAGGTAAGGCAATGAAATATGCACTCTACAAGTTAGTGTGTTGGAAATAGCAGAGATTGAGCTGGAATTCCCTGTTGTTCTGAGGTGAGAGCGGAGATTGCAGGCTTGTTCCCTGGCTCAGCGCTGTGCTCGTGAGAGGTGGTTTTGTCAGGTATGCTGGCCTCAGAAGGACTTTGGGGACATTTTATTGATGTATACATTGCCAGTCCAGAATAATGTATAACATACACACTTTTAGAAATACCTAAATTGTCATGTTCTGGAAACTGGTTCTGTCCCAAAGCTGTATATCAATAAAGAGGGTGGACGCCGAGAAAAATCTCAGCTATTGCCTTTGTAACCCCTAAAGGAGCCCAGACCCTCCTGCTGGGAGGCTGAAGGAGTGGCAGGAGGTATTCCATGACAGGCTTGATTTCTTTGCATTGCACATGTCATATTTGGAGTTTGACACTGTTCCTGCAGTAGATGACAATTCATTGAAATGAGGCCTGAAAAGTTCACAGCTAATGGAGCAACTGCCAGGGAATTCAGGTGATAGAAACTATAAAAATTTCAGACAATAGCCTGACTGTTCCTGAGGGTGTCGTTGGCCTCAAACCTAGCTTAAGAAGTCCCTATGCCCTCTCCCTGTCCTGTTTAGCCATGTGTTCCTGCCTTGTGCTGTCATTTGCACTGCATCCTAAGGGATAATTAGTTCAACAACTGGTAGTTTAGTGTATCTGAAGACTAACCTTTTCTTCCTAATAAATGTCCTTGTGGTTTTAGGTAACTTCCTGGAAAGACTAGCAGTAGGCATTGGTGAGCAGTTGTAAAAATAACTGCTTTGTATGTTTGTAGATAGAGTAAAATTATGTTTCTGGTGGCATTCATATATTACTGATTTGGATTTTAAAAGCTTGCATAATTTAATTATGGTGCTATGGAACCTTTTCTGGTTACGTGAATTATTTTTTTAAGCACAAAAAGGAGAACTCTTGTGCCAGAAATCACAATAAAAATGTCTTATCATTCATATAGCCTTTACTTCATTAATGCAGCATGATGGGTATTGCAAAAGAGAGCAAACAACTTGAAAATTACTCTGGTGTCATTAAATATACACAAAATTATGCACGAATGTGCAACAAGAATAAGATGGTAACTTGGTGTCGTTGTGCACTACAGTCATCTGTGGATACAGAAGTTGGTTTTGTCCTCTGCAATAAAATGCTGTGGGAGCTAACACGTGGCCAGAATGGGACTAGAGATTCCAAGAGCAGGAAGGCTGGTTATCCCTGCCAGGGAAGGGAGCTTTTTAGTAGGCTTGGAAGCCACCCATGGACATATGTAGCCCAGCTGTTTTCTGCACAGTGGTTGTGATGGAGCAATGTAGTAAGAGTCATACTCTGATGTGCTGGCCAGAGCACCACAGCTTCCCAATGTCGAAATGTGAATGTTTCACTCAGCTCTGTGAGTTTGTGCCCAAAGACTAAAAAACATTTTATGTGTAAAAAAAACCAACACCAAAACCCCAACAAGCACACTACTTTCTGTCCAGTCAGAGAAGCCCCAGGTAGTATTGTACTCAGCACCATATTTTTGCTTATCACGCCTGAGCAACCATGTCCTACATTTGAACAATATTTACATTTATAGAGGTGTTTCCTAGTGTCTGCTTCAAAAGTTTAAAAAGCTTTTAGATTGGTGAAAAATTGCACTACTTCCTGGAAGGCAAGAGAAAAATGTATGTTGTGTGGTCTTAGATTTCCAAATTTAAATACATTCTGTGTTGTGCCTGCTCATGATTCATAGTGTCTTGCCTAGCTGCAAGTAGTTCCCTAAAAGCATGATTCTGTTGATGGAGAACCATATGTGTATGCAGATGCTGTATGTCTATGTAACCTGCTGATATCAAGCATTTCTTCATAATAGTTGCTTTATTTTCTTTGCTATGAAAATTGCTTCTGATTTTGTATGGGTAAGACCTTTATAACAAAAAATGGGCACATAAAAAGAGGAATTGCTCTGTATACTTGTCTGCTCTTTTAAAGAAGGAGTAGAAATCGGCACTTAATCTTGTTTCCTGATTTAAATCAGAAAGGGTTTGTTGTGGTACAGGACAGAGTGCCGGTGGGGTGGCATGTTGATAGGTGAGGGTTGTAGAAACACTAAGTGGAACTGTGGGTGACAGGTGTAATGTATTTATGACCATAGCAAAAGAAAAGGGTGAATAATGGATGCCAGCTCAGTATTTGCCAGCTCTTTCATAATGTAAAGGAAGGCACCTGCCAGAAGTGCAGGGTATATCAGCCAATGCTAAAGTTTATTCATGATCATTTGTGCCGACCAAATACTCCTTCCTCTAGGAATGACACGTGTTGGCAGGAAATGTCTGGTGGTCTGGATGGGTATTGAGCAACTCTTGGCTTCTCTCCACTCAGCTATGCTTCATGTCATCATCGTCACCGAGGCCAAACGTCTTTCTTTTACTTTGTTCTAAGGAGTGTCTCTCTTTCAGCCAAACACAAGATCTGTTCCCTGTAGTTACAAAGGAGGGAACACTTTGGGCATCTCCTTGGGAGGGCACCCATGCTTGGACAACCAGACACCATGCAAGTGAGAGGCTCCAGGACTCCCACTGCTCCTCTCACTCATGATCAGCTTACATCAGCCTCTTCCCTTTTATCCCAGTTGTATCTTCTTTATAACATCAGAGCTTTCTCTCCCATTTCCTCTTCAAATATGGCTCTTCTGGACGTGCCTCATGTGGAGAGCTCCCATCCGTCACTTCCTTCCAGCCTGATGGAATTGATGCCTTTCTTTGGAAGCAGGCAGCTGCATGAAAAAGAAGTTTGCTTTTAGTAAATAATCAGCAGAAGCAGAGAGAGGTAATGGAGGTTTGGCACTGAAGACCATTTTAAGCTTTTATAAGTGGATTTCTAGGACCTTGGAGCATGGATTGAAAAGAGCTACTGGAGAGGCTAGGCCTGAAGGAATGCTGTACTGTGGGACTATGTTTTTGGAAGGCTGCCTGGGCAGGTTCAGGTACACCCACGTGCATCTGCACTGCCACTGAATTGAGAGTAGCATTCGGTCACTCCCAAAGGGTAGTTACAATGCCTGAAAAAAATTACCACAACTTCTGGAAGTAGACTAAAGTCAATAGAAGTCTAGCAGACAGTGATTAAAATGGTGCCTCCCTCTTACTATGGCTTTGTGGCCTTGTCCGCTTCCTGGAAACAAAGCGCTTCTTTCCCAGTGTGAGAACTTCAGGTCTTTTAGCAAGTAAGTCAATGAAGCTATACTTAAACATCAAATACAGAAATAGAAGGGCAGTGGCAAGCTTGTTAGCATACAAAAAGTTAGACTAAAAAGCGAGTTAATGTTAATTGACTTAGATGTTTTGCTTTCCAGTAGTGTTAGAGCCATTCAGTGCATGTGTGCCCAACGTGTACAGATCAATGCACACGTGCAGCTCAGAGCAGTGAACGTGGGACCCTTACACCACCGAGAAAGTGGTTTAATTCCATGTGCTGAAGGCCTGCGTGAGAATTACTGCCTGCTGGCATCCGTCTCCAGGTCTCATTGTTGTAGATGAGGGAGTCAGTCTCGGTGGTGCTTGGCACGGAGGGAAGGGGCCACCGAGGAGCCAGTGTGCTGCTGGCACAGGCCACTCACCAGTGGGTATTGCCGTACGCAGTGATGCAGAGAAGCATATGCAAGCAACAGAGGCAAGGGTGAAAGAAAAAAAAAAACCAAAACGTGCCATAAATATCTCTTAGAAAGAGCTAATGACTGATTAATGTGTTGAATAGAGATAGTAGAAATCATTTTTGTGCGTTACTTTGTATCTCTTGTTGATTCAGTCAGGCTCCTCTTCGCCAACATTTATTTAATGAATCCTGTTCTTCTTTCCATCTCAATCCTTATCTTTGGTGCCCTATCCATAATCCTCCTCTTCAACAACATTTAACACTTTTCATAGTTGTGTCTGGAACAAAAATGTTTCCCAAACAGTATTACTGGTTCACAAACCATCAGTGAACAACTCTTGTAGACCTATTCATACTGTGTTGTGGATAGACTTGGAATTGTGTGCTGTAGGACCAACACTGCAGATGGGTAATAGGGGAATTCTTACCTCAAGTGGGGCTCAGAAGAAGACAAGGGGCTAATTCTGAATTCTCAGAGGTGGAATTAGGAGGCACTAAGAGTAATCACGCTACTCAGAACACTATGTGAAGGTTTTGGGAAATACAGATTATTGTAATACGTAGCTGTCCTGATGCATATCCAGAATCTGAATATAGCTCAGTTTTTGGATCTAGGAACATTGTTTTGGGGAATTCAAGAGGAGAGTAGCTGTTGGAGTAGGGATCAGGAGTAGCAGTTCCTGTGGGCTGGTCCCTTTTCCCAATTTCAGGCTGCACATTATATGTGCAAGCATTGAAAGTTTTACTGACTTTCTAATGAATCCAGAGAACGCTTGCTTTGCAAACAAGATACAGCGTTTATTTCTTTTCATAATTTGAGAGCATCATCTTCCCAACAAAGTCTAAAAAAAGCTGAACAAAGGATGACTTTGTTTCTGTATAATTCATGAAACCTCTACAGTCGTAACCTTTTAAACAGTTATTTTTATTTAAGATGTGTAAATTTCAAATCTTTTTTTAATGGAGTACATAAATGACATAATAAATGTTTCTTTCCAAGATATGGTGCATAATGTATTTCACAAGCAGTTACTGAAATGTGATAGGTTGAGTATATGAATAGCATATTTTATGTAAGTACAATATGTTAACATGGTATATAATAGAATTAAACAAGCTGTAATTTAATCTAGCTCTTTAGCTGCATAAAGCTATAGGGGTGGGGAAGCTATTGTCTTTCAGAATTAAAGTTCTTTTTAAGTATTAGCAGAAGGACGATTATTTGCTGATTCTGTATCAAAATTCTTTTGAAGTGCCTTATGTAAAAATTGCAGTTCAAGTCAAGAGAGGTTTGAAACTAAGTTAGGACATCAATTTAATATGATTGCTTGGGGGTTTTTAAAGGGGAAAAAATCTATATAATATTATTTTGAATAGTTAACATACAGTATTTCAACAGGGGAAACGCTGATTAGATCACCACAATCTATTTTATGCCATCAGGATTGCTGAGGGGGCTTATAATTGTGTTAAATTTTCATATTACTCATATTCACACATTAATGAACAGATGCATTGTTACTATTGGGATTTTGCCATTTGGCCTTTCACATCTCTAATCATGATTTCCTACTGAGATCTTTACCATTCTCGCAGAAATCCAGTCATTGATACATGGCCGTCCACCGCATTCATTATTCCCCCGCTTGTTTGTCCGCGGCTCTCCCGGAATCACCGGCGGAGTCGGGTTGCGGGGGATACTCGTCTGTAACACGAGCCCTCCGGCGGGGGGACTCCGGCACTCGGGGGTTTCACCTACAAAGCACAAACTCGCTGCTCCCCACCCCCGGCAAACTCACGGCGGGCCCGTCCCGGCGCCGCTCCCGGAGCGGCTGCAGCGGTGGCTCGGGGCGGGGCGGGGGGCGGCGGGCAGGGAAGCCGGGAGGCAAGGCAGGGAAACCGGGAGGTAGGGAGGGAGGCAGCGGGGGCCCCTGGCAGCCCCGGCGAGCGGCTACTGTAGCTTTAAGGCGGCAAGTTAGACAGAAGACTTGTGTTTCTTTACGAGCGCACCACGGCGAATATTTTGTCTAGCTGCAGGGGAAAAGCTTTGTCGTGGACTTTGCTGACAATGGACTTAAAAGTAAGGCGGGCTGCTTTTAGTGCCTGGAGGCTCTGGAGCCCATTGTCAGCTCACAATGGATCCCTATTGCCGCATTCCTGCTTTGCAAAGGTTTGTTGGCTTTTAATGACTGACAGCCCTCCGCCGCAAATACCGCATTTGCTCCGGCCTGTTTACACGCTGCTCCAGAGTTTTTAGAAAAGCACAGGGGAATAAAAAATTAGAATATTAAAGGTGGGGGTAAAAAAGTGGCGGCGGCGTTTATCTGACCTATTCACGTTTGGGGAAATGGTTTCCTTCGTGGGTGCTTCGAGGGGACGGACAAACTTCACCAGTAGCTGCGCAAGTGCCCCGATCCCGGCGGCACCAGCCCCGGCACGGACCCTGCTCTGCACGGCAGCGTCTCCCGCCCGCCTCCTTAGGATTTCACGGCTCTTTTAGGGATTCTGACAGAAAAATCGCACTCGGGCGAGTCCGGGGATCAGCGCAGGGAGCGGCCCTGCCCGCGGGCGCACGGGAGGAGATCGGGGTGCCGCAGCGTGAATAAAAATGTCACGGAACAAAATACCCTCCTGTGCTGTTCGGTGGGATGCGTAGCTTGTCGCTACGCTCCCGGCGGGATGCAGGCGTGGGGCTGTGCCCGGCGCGCGCGTCTTGACTGTCCGTCTGTCTGTCTGTCGGCGCACACCCGTGTGCGAGGCAGCGGCGGGGGTGATGCGAGATGCGGGAGGGGCATCCCTGTGCCCCGTGTCGCTGTGGTTCCTCAGGCATTGACACTGCACTGCGGGTGGCTGGTTTGAGGGGAGCCCGGGCTCGCTCAGCCCCTCGGGAGCGGCGGGAGCTCTGCGGGGCTCTGCGGGGAGAGCGCGGCCGGCGGAGCCGCCCAGAGGAACCGCAGCGCCTCCGAGCTTCAAGTTGGGGCTTCAAGAAAGGAGGTGGAATTAGCCCAAACGAGATAATGAAGGTTGCTCGTAATGGTTTTTACTGTGGGGAAAATTAACCAGTTGCTAATAATTGTATGGTCTCTAGGCCAGACGGTCCCTTTGATAAGTTAACATGTACTCCCTTTATGCTCCTGGTAGGGGGTAAACAAATGCCTGAACAAATACAAATACACATAAACACGAATGTGGAGAATAGCAGTATATGTCTTAGATCCAGATAATAAGTGTGGGTATTGTTATTTAGATGGCACATACTGGGACACTTATCTTTTAGTACACTCCATTTTCTAACTGAATGCAGTGCTAATCGTGGGATTGAAAGCTATTGTAATTGTGTACCCATCTAAATGCTGACAAGAATATACAATTACATTGTTTGGAATTGAGTTTAATGTTCTCTGAATTTTATTAGCATTTATATTTACTTATGCATTAAAATTCTACACAAAAAGAGGTCAGAACACAAGAGTTATAGACATAAATATCAGACCCATCCACACCCTCGCTGCATTTTTCCTGAAAATACTGAACAAATATATTTTATTTTATTTTATTTTTAAAGGAAGTGATAGAATCTGAAATGAGCAAATAATGGGTTTCCATTCTAAGCAATGCCTTTTCTCCCTCTGGATTTTGCAGTCTTTTAAGGCTTTTTTCATACCCAACTTTTTATTATTATTTATAATGTGCGTGTTACCGGAAAAATCTTTCCACAGTATGCTTACCACCACACGATGTTTAAACACACATTATAAAGTGGATGTAATTGTAAAGGCTCAGAGGGATATAATTACATGTAGCAGATTTAGGACCTAATTCTTTGCTTCTCTCTCTCTTTCTCTCTCTCTGTCTCTTTACTCCGCATTTTATCAACATAATTATTTTTTGACTGCAGACTAACACCCAGAAACTGTCAGGCATCCATTATAGGCAGCAACTTGTTCACCAAATTGAAAAACAATGAACTGCAGGTTTATATGTGCCCCATTGTCATACAGAATTACTGGAGCTTTGTTCCACTAGAGGAAAAAGCTAATGGTTTTGAAACAGCAGGTGACAAAACACATTTTTTTTTTTTTTTTTTTTCTCTTCCCTCCCCTCTTATCAGTTTGTTGATGAAGTCATTATGAACTGGGGCCCAGAATAGGGTTGGCCTTATTTTTAGCAGATAGACTTTTAATGAGTTCTATTGTGGAGACAGTCATGTTGATTTGCTTACATTTTTTTTCCCCCCCTTCACTCAGAAACTCCCAGTATTGAAAAGCTACTATCAAAGGACTGGAAAGACAAGCTTCTTGCCATGGGATCAGGGAACTTTGGAGAAATAAAAGGTAATGCTGTTTCTGTGCTAAAGGAAATTGAGAATGAATATACAGATACCACTGGCTTTATGGAACTTTGTTTGTCTGCTCCGCTTCCCCTCCCCTTCAAACATGGTAATTTGGGGTTTAAATGAGATGTATGTACTCCCATCTGTGATAATATAAATCAGTGAAATGGTAGATTGCCCTAAGTGAACAAACTTACGTAAAGCTTTCGTTGCATGCATCATTCTGTGTTATAAAAGAACACATCCTATTGCTGGATTGGAAAAAAAAAAGTCAATTCATATATCAAACGTGTGGTGTCAGAGTATATCAGAGCTCAGCTTCTGAAATCTGAGGGTGATCAGAAGTCCTTGTTAATTTTTAGACAGATTTTGACGATGTAGATTTTTGCTTTGTTTTTTTGCATGTAGGAAAAAATAAAAAGAGCAAAGTTTGTGTAATGATACCTCTAGGTACTGAAATTAGCCAGTGCAGATTTTAAAAGACAGCGTACAACATCTGTGCACTAAAGCATGTTCTTTTAAAGCTGTACTCCAGAAGGAAAATGACAAAATTTGACCACTCTCCAGCAGCAGTAGCTTCTGCTTTGCCAAGATATTTCCCCATTTTATATATGTGAGGTCATTTTAGGGAACCTGTAGTTGTTTGTTTTCATGTAATTTAATATTTTCATAGTTCCTCTGCAGTGCTTATGATGAGGAACTGACTCAAAATACACGTGTCAAAAATTTTAAGTTTTTACAGCAGCCATTATCACTCTGAAAAGAAACAGTGACTCTCATTCTTCTCCCATTTATATCAGTGTACATCTGGAGTAGCAAAATCCAAGCCAATGTTGTTTTGGAAATGTGAAAGTAGAATGAGATTAAAATTAAACCCTTCTTTTGTGTTTATAAACCGGATTTCATTTCTCTCCATGATTTTTGGTATGTTTGCATACTAATGTTGTCCCTGATACAGAGATCCGCACTCAGGCAGGCTCCCAAGCCTCATGCCTGACAGGTTTAGGGACCTTTTCTGCAAGAGGTGGGCAATATTCAGTTCAAGCATACAGCATGCCATGCTCCCAGAGGTTAATGTATTGGTGCATGTGCAAAGATAGTGTTATTTTAATTATATGTGCCTTCCAGCTTGTCACAATAAGCCACCGGCATCAGTTAGCGCTAGTCCACTGACTTACACAAGTAGGAAAATATGCCACTTGCTTCCCCTGGCTTCTCCCTGAGAGGCTGTAATTCAAAAATATATATTCGTTACATATGTAGAATAACTATAACAGAATATAGTGCTCCAGCCCCCACTAGGCTGAGATATTATTATAACAGAGGGCCAAACACTGGATCTCTATTCCCGCTTCATTTGCATAAAGCAACAGGTCATAAAGAGGAAGGATGACCACTGGGCCTACCTGCGAGTTCTGCTTTTTAAAAGCACATTGTTTTAAAATAACATCATCGTTTGCCATGACCTGATGAATCTTTAAGATGTTTTTTGCCCAAAGTACGAAGATGTCTTTCATACCCACTTTTGGTTGTGTATTTCAGCAGTTCTTGCAAGTTGTCTGGAGCCAATCTTTAACTCTTGATACGCTGGAGCCTTTAGAAGGACTCCCAGTGATTCTCCAATGCCTTTGGACTCGGTAAAGCTGCTCTTAAAAAGTTTTGCGCACTGAGAAGGCGGTCTGTTCCCAGTGCCTGTGATCTTGTTCTGTTGGAGGGCAATCTTTTTTCTCCATTCCTCTCTTTCCCTTTCACAAGCTAAACTTGAAAGCAGCAGCAGCCAGCTATATGCTACCACGAGAGAAATTCAACAGTCCTTTCAGTCTTGCCCGAGGGGGAGGATGGGGAGCAACAGCACAGCCTCAAAGAAGA
Organism: Pachyramphus minor; assembly: GCA_013397135.1. Classification (NCBI taxonomy): domain Eukaryota; kingdom Metazoa; phylum Chordata; class Aves; order Passeriformes; family Tyrannidae; genus Pachyramphus; species Pachyramphus minor. The sequence goes on along the minus strand of VYXB01010819.1, from coordinate 1,673,013 downwards.
GTTTTCTTTGCTTTAATTTTTGTTTTTTAGCTTCATATTTTGAGCACAAGTCGAGTTATTGTTCTGTAGCTCTGTTCAAAAGCCTCACATCTGAGGCTTTTTAGTGCAACTGTGGTTCTATGGTTGGGAGCATGGTTATTAGGTGTTTGGATCAGGTTTGGCAGTAAGCTGTGAAAACAGGCACTGGTTTATTTTTTCTACTGACTGCCGTGACAGTTGCAATTATTGTCCATTGTTCCTAGGTGGCTAGAAAGGAGGGAGGATACAATAGAGCATTGCCCTCTGGGGGTAAATGAATTTGACTTACAGGTTCTTGGGGGGTCAGGCAGGCTGATTATTTAGTGCCCAGGAATGCGGTTTTCATGGCACCGCCAGCCATGAGCAGCCAACAAACAATGGCTCAGCTGTATTGCAGCTGTATTTAGTGAGGCAGCATGAAAGGTGTGCAAGTTGAGCTGCTTTATACTCACGTACGCGTGTACAAACACTCGTATATTATGCTAGAAAATGTTCTTTGCCCTTCTATAGGAACGTAGAGTTATTAAGTTTTCCAGTTGTGATTTTTTAATTAACTTCTCTCTGTATTTGGCCTGCCAGCTGCATTTTTTCACTTCTCATGTCTCTATTAGTGATATTTGGAAACCCCACAGAAGTAGTGTCTTATTTTTAATACACCCTGGAATGTGGACAGCAGTAGAAGCTGTACTGCCCAACTGTCTTATGCACTGAATCGTTTTTTCCGTTTAACTGTTCAAAATTTCATTGTGTTTTTCATTAGATCTGGGGGAGTTTTAGTACGTCATGTGCTGAAGTCTCAGCACTAGGCTACATATTGTTAATGCCTAAGTCTGTGTTATTGCCATTGAGTTTTATTCTCTGGGAGAGATTAAAAGAAAGGGAGATGAAGAGGAAGACTTTATTTTCTATTAGTGTGATTTCTTTTAAGTTAGAAGGCAGTAATATTTTATTAAACATAGGGGAGCTGGTGAATGGCTGGAAGTCACCAGACTCCCACGTTATGTATTCAGTTGTTCCTCTTAGTTGCTTTGTTACCTTCGGCAGCTACTTTAAGCCCCCCCTTTCTTCATCTGCATGCCTGTGCAACGGGAGAACCATCACTTAGCATCTGAAGAGATCCAGCTGCAAACTTCAAGATCACAGTTAGAGGGACCTATGTATGTCCAGTTGCTAATGGAAAAGAAAATGTGTTATTTTAATCCAGGGCTTGACTGAAAGGTACTGCAAGGGAATAGTGTTAAAACGGGGCAAAATCTAGAGCCTTTTGTATCCATAGAAATTTTAACTCAAATGCCTCTGTTTGTTCAGAGAGATAGTCTGGGGCTAAATAAATAATACAAGTTTGGCATTAAAAATTTCTTAAGAAATTCTGCCTGGGATTTTTACTCTGCTCAAAACAAGTCGCTCTGTAGCAAAACCCACAAAACATGCCGTTAAATCAAAGTATTTTAAAGTAAAGCTGCAAAACTGTATATTGAATTGGTTAAAGCCTGTTCAAACTTCCTTATATCCATCATATTCAAAAACAGGGCTCAAAAGGCCTCTGGATTATTCATGGATAATGCAGTTTATTGGATTCAGTGGAGCAGAGAGATCTTCAGGTCTCAAACCGATCATCTACAGGAAGGAAAATTCTACCCCCTTTCTGCTGTCAGTGTAGCCGCCTGATAGCTGTGCCTTGCAGGGTGAAAGTGGCTGTTGTCCTCCAAAGCAGTGTTAACCAGCTGCAGCAGATGCAGCACGTGGGGTAGGCTGTCAATAGGGAAAGATATAAAAAATACATTTCCACGCTTTTGTCAGTGCCCATCCCTATATATAGGAAATGAACAGGAAGCTTCTCTTTCGCTGGTGTTGGGTCTCCTCTGACCAGATCTCAGGAAACAGTTCTGGCCCCTCAGGTGCATCACGAGGTTCACAGCCTTGCAAACACTGGTGTGTGAGTGAGGCAGCTTTAGCCGTGATGAAAACGCTTAATTTTTAAAACTTCCCCAGTGTGCACAAAGCCTTCCTGCTAATCTTGTCCATCTCTGGTTTATTAAAAGTTGCCAAGAAGTAAGAATGCATATTTTGTATGTTCTCCACTTAGCTAATTTTGAATAGGTATGTAGAACAAAAGGCTAAATAGACTTTTGTTTCCAGTCTTTCTGAGTTGGTTTGCTGTTGAACGGAAGGCATTGTTAACAGTGATTGTGCCTGAATCTCGCAAGAATGACCGGGCAAGCCTGAACCTGATTTTTTTGTTGTTGTTGTTTGAAAACCCTTTTCTATTGTGCAGGTTAGTTCGTAAACAACTCAGGTGAAGTGTTTTCTACACTTACTGTGAAAGGGATGGTCATTAGGTTAAACTCAGCTCTTCATTGTATCCACTCAAATCTAGGTGACTCCACAGGCTGTGCTGGAGTAACCACAGATTTATGAGTGTAATTGAAAGCAAGATTAGCCTACCAATCCTAATCTTTAATTCACAATAGCACAGACAATTGCTTTGTGCGAGAAACTGTGTTCCAAGTTACATGAAGTGTCAGTGTAGGTATTATATCGGGCTGTGTTTGATGTGTGATAGAGCTGTGTTTGCTGAAGACTCTGATTTTGCTTATGTGTTCAGAAGATGGGGCACGAGAGAGTACGCAGTGAACGGTCTTAGGACTGCCAATAATGGATAAAGAGAAATAATCCATTCAGCGATACTATAGCTCATCAGAGCCCATGAATTAAAGACATATGTTATGTAGATTCAATGTATGGATTAAAACGGATAATCTGGTAGGTGACACGCAGAATCTTGAGATAAGTGGGCTATGCAGATTCGGTATATGGATTGTGACGGATAATTCCATTTAAGTAATGCTGGACAAGTTGAAGACAAGTAAGCTTCGGGTAGTGCTCAGGTTATGTGCAGTAATCCAGTGAGTGACACTTTGGATCACATAATCTGTAAACTGGAGACAAGGAAGCTGGGGATTCTGCATTTAGATGTGGACAGGATGAAGGAGGGGGAAGGGGAAAAAGATTATTCGTGGGGAATACACTGGGTTTAAACCTTTGACTAATGCAGCACAGATCCCCAGGAGATGTGTGAAAGCTGCACACTTTTGTAGAGCTGAGTGAGTTTTGCATTTGCAAATTGGTGGTTCAAAAATGTTTGTAAACTTGTGTCAGATGTGGACATTTTACATGATTTTTTGTGGATAATGTTATATGTGGAAGGGGGAGAGAAGGACAGTGAGAGAGTCATAAATGAGGGAGGTAAGATATGTCGGGTTGTCGGCTTTAACTGTGATAAATTTTTGCAACCTACTTAGTATCTTCTTCTCTGTGGTTTGTTTGTTTGGTTTTTTTTGGTGTTTTTTTTTTTTTTATTTTTAGGGTCTTAATAGTAGCAAATTGCTAACAGTGAGCTTTAGTCCTTTGTTAATATTTCAGAAGTGCTGGGCTGTGGGGGAAATCTGCCCAATGGCACACAGGGAATCCTAAGTTTTGAGAGGAAATTTGGCAGCTGCCGAAATAGTGGAGGTTGATCACAGTGCAATATGATACTCTCAGGCTGCAGAGAAGTAGCCAGTGCCAACTGAGCCACACCAACGCAGAACTTCTTTCAGGCCAAATGAAAGCCCGAGATGGAGATTGTGACTAGATAGAGCTGCTCCTATTTGACCCTAGAACGGGGGGGTAGTATCTGTGGAAGGAGGGTTGGAGGAATCTCTTTTAAAGCATCTAAAATGGGGGGGGGAAACATGAATTTGTGGCAAAGAAGCAAGTTTAGGCTGCTGAAGATTTCTGGGTTTGTACGTAAAGGTAGTTAATTTGACCAAAAAAGTCAGGTTCAAATTGAGTCAAATAAAACTTTTATTTTTAAGAAGTGATTATTGATAGAGAAAGGAGAATAAAACTGAACTAATTTAGGTAGCAAGAGCCAACAACTTTATTTTGTTTGAACATATGGGGGCCAAACCACTATATTTAAAAATCATTCAGAGGGTTGTTCGTTCAGTGCTTCTTTGTACTAAAATTACCTGAAAGATGTGCTGATAGAGCTGAATGTTGCTGAGCTACAACTACCAGTTTGTCAAAACAAAGCAAATACACACACACTTTTTACTCTTTTTCCTGCTGCTGCATAAAATTCCAGCAGCAAATGCTGTTTCTCTAGCCTAGTTCTAGCTTGTTGTCTAGACAGTGAAACAATGAATAACCTCTGAGAAATAGCCTCAATACAAATGTTGTCTATTCCTTTTGTAACCTTGACAATAAGTTACTAACCTGGTTGAATACCAAGCTCTGTTTGCAGTCTACTGTACCAAAACTTTTTTCTGACAGCAAATAAAGAATACTCAGTGACAGCTTCTTTCCAGCGTTGCGAAATAGTAATGCTCTGGTTTGTTACAGAGCAGACGGCTAAGCTTTTTGTCCCCACAGAGTATGAGTTCTTGAGGCTGGTAATGGCAAAAGATGGTAATTGTTCATAATTTGTTTTTATTCATTCTGCAGTCTTCCACTCAAACATAAAAGATTAAGACTGTCGGTCTGCTGAAATAAATAACTTCCTCCTATCCTGCTGGTCTAAAAAGGATTTTTTTCTTGTCAAATGGAGAAGATTCATTACATAAATCTGTAGGTACAGACAAACCAGTTTGACTTGTGCGCTTTTTCTCTCCTTGTTTCTTTTTCTGGTAGCTGTGACTTGCCAAGTAAAGAGCAGTCAAAAAGTTTTCTTTTATTATGCTGACTTCCCATATCAATCAGATGAAGTCATTTAATTTAGCAAGGTGGGTAGCTGTAAGTGATGGCAGTCATTGTGTAGCAAAAGTTGGCTTAAATACTTAATGAAAAACGCCAGATTTCAGATGTTTATGTCCTGACAGCTCCGGGATTTACTGGCCTGAAAAGCTGTATGCCAGTCCATAATAAAACACTCTCTGAAGTATTGATTAGGGAAGCATCAAGGGAGTTTGCACACGTGCACAGGCACAGACCCGCATCCACCCACCAATACATACCAGCAAGTACATAATTTAAAGTATACACTCATTGCTTGGTCATAAACATTTGACATTTCTGTTCAAAGGCAGAGGAAAGAAGAGTTTAAATTCTGAACTTACCTCAGCCACTTTAGATCTGTTTATCAGACTGTGTTTCCTGAAGGCACGTAACATCAGCTCCCCATTGCCTCACATATACGGCTCCAAGTGACGTGAGCCGTCCGTGTAGCGAGGGCAGGATACTCCTATTTGAATTTATGTTATAAATAGGTTTGGGGTTTTTTTTACGGAGAGCATGATAAAGATTAGCTTGCTTTAAAGTAGAAGACGACTAGGTGACCTGTTTATTTTACTTTCCTGGTTTCCTTACCGAGCAGAGTATAATGTTGAGTTTGGATTTCTAATGTGGCAAGATTAAAAGTGGGGTGGGGAGTGGGGAAGAAGGTAGTTGACCATGGGATGAGAAGGATACTCTGAAGAAAAGATACTGGAAGAAAACCCTCGACAAAAGATACTTATTTTATGGACTGCTGATAATTTTATGTATTCGTAGGATTTAATACAGTTAGTGCTAGTAGGAGCTTAATTCTTCCGAGGACAGCTTAGTTAATAGGTTGTTCAGTCTGAAAAACCTCCTTAATTTTAGTATCAAAACTGTAGCATTCCCTAGCTTAAAAAACATACTGACAAAAACACACCACTGCAGGAAATACTTGGAAGTGACTCAGTTTTTAGCTCATCTGTGAGTTATTGCTAAGTCCTTGTCACACTGTTGTTACATCAGAGTAAAGTTAAAGAAACTGTGCTGTGGCATGGTTCTGTTGCTTGGTAGGTTGGATGACATCAGTAATTGGTTCATTCATAAGGGTCCCTTTGGCTGGAACCCTACCTGGTATCCAACTGGGTCAAGCACTGACTTAATTATCTATTTAACATGTATCCCTGTTAAAGTCAGTGGGGAGGTTCTTGGCCTTACTGAAATAGTTCTGCTGGTGACTTCAGCGAGGCCAGCAATAAAACCTCTTACACTACATAAAGTTAAGAATGACTTCAGGCAAGTTACTAAAAACTTCATGCCTCAATTTGCTCTTGAAAAAGGTAATGCATACCATTACCTGTCTACCTGCATGCAGTTTTTAAGAAGATCAATTAGATAATGCTTTGAAATTAAAAAATGTTCTATATTGCATGCTCTAATTATTACTATACATCTAAACATTATTCAAATATAGAGTACTTCAAAATATTCTTATTTCCATTTAATTTTTTTTTTTTAACCTACAAAGCTTTGTAGATACAGGAGGATTTTTTTTTTCTTTTGTAACCACAGTTAATGATATGAACATAATACAATATTATTGTGTCTCCCAGGCTTTGTACTTGCACATTGTCTTCTTTGATTTTTCTTTGAAAGACAGATGCTGACAGTTCAAAAGCGATTTACGTAATTACTGTGATAGTAAACTGACTTGGGGGATAAATTTCACTGTCTGTATGGGTGTGCACACGAGCACCTCTGATTGATGCCATTCCTAGCATGTAATGGGGACGTGTCAGAGGGATTGAGGGGAGCCTTGCCACGGGTCTGCCCTCGCGGAACACGCTGGGTGCCGCGCGGCTGCGAGCGCATCCGTAGGCTGGCTGCAAGCAAACCTTCTCATCGCTTGAGCATTTGCAGCAAAAGCCTAAAATGTCTGCTAAAGAAAATATTGGCTTTCCTAATTTCTCATTTACATTCTCATTCTGTCTAATAAATTATAATAAAGTATTTACTGTTTTGATTGCAAAAGCGGTTTCGCTGCCTTTTTTTTTTTTGCTTTGGTTCTGTTTTGGGTGGATATGCCAAGGTTTCTCCTGTTCGTTTTCTCACTTTAAGTGTGTCATTTGGTCATATTGGTGTCTTCATTCTAATGTTTATTAAAATGTTACTGTCACTGCCAGTCTGAGACTGTGAATCAGAACTAAGAATGTGTAATAGTTTATTTCACATTTGAGTAAATTTCTTTTACTACTTAAACACTATTATGGGTAGTGTTGATCTGAGATGAAGTTTAGGTTTGGCGATACAGAATGCCACTAATTTGAGTCTTCTTTTTTTGCCATCTGCTGTGGGTGTTGCATCTACAAACGTTTTTTTTTTTTATTTTCTGAATATCTCTTCGTGGTGGTAGAGAACAATCTGACGCATCTGGAAAGGATCTTTTCTCAGGCCTTTCACTGTATCAACCTGCAGTGTATACTTTGATGCTGTCTTGCCTAAGTTGTTTTGATCAGTTGTAAAAAATCCGCGTTTTACCATTGCAGTGATAGATTACAGAGAGAACAGTATGAGCACCTACAGCAATCTCCTGAAAGGCAGGTGGCCTGGTGGTTAAAAGCTTTGTTAAACATAAAATGCGCAATATCTATTTGTTGTGGATCAGACAGTAATTAAGAGTAATTTTTGAGGCAGTCATTGATGTAAGTCACTCTCCTTTTACTCCTCATTCAATACCTGTGTGAAGTGGTCTAGCGTGCTGTCAAGTTGTACACTGCAGTAATAGACACTTGTTTTTTTTCCTTCCAGCCACGCTGGATGGCTGGAGTGAGAGCACTGCAGCTCTATGGATAGTCCATGTAGAGTACAGGCCAGCTCCAGAACCATTCCCAACTCTGTGCTGCTTGGAGCAGCTCCAAGTGATGAAGTGACTGAAAGTAGCTGCTGGGGCTGGGGGTTTGCACCACCTCCCGAGTTCTAGCAGTGTTAGCAGCCGTGGGGATAGTTCATTAATTCCTGAGTAGCATAATTTAAGAAACTGTTGGGTTTGTTGCTTAAAATACTGACATGTTTTGCCCTGTAAGCTACAGAATTCTGAAAATGGAAATCCCATAGCTGCCAAGACACTTCACACCATGATACAGGTTTAGATCTCATACAGGTTAACAGAGAGAAAATAGTGAGGATAGGACAGAAGTCCACCATCCTTGCTTGCCCACAATCTACAACACCTAGAAAAGGATACAAAAATGGCAACTTTCAACTCTGCAGTGCATTTTAATGCACCAGGAAAAAATCCTATCATTGATTGTACTTATGTGGTAACTCCACTGTTGCCCTTACCTCACCCATTTAATAAATAACAGTGAACATCCTTTGGCCTTCATATGTTACACAAATACTGCTGCTCATAAATGCTTAATGGCAGTGGCACCTGTGAAAGGGCAGTTTTGTTGGCCATTTCTATGACAGTAATTACAGGAAAAATGTGCGAGGTAACAGGAGTAACATAAAAATGACCAAACTTAAACTAAACACAAACAGTTCACTATTTCTGCAGTCTCATTCAAGTACTTTTCTTCTTTTTGATTTTCACACTTTTATAGGCCATCAGTTATCTGCAAGAAACCTCCAAACTCTCTGTGATTCATCGTCTGTGGGGCTTTATGTAGATGCGTGGGTAAGGCAAGGGGAAATCTACCCCAAAACTCAACATCTCTCAGTAGACCCACACATCTGATGTCTCTTACCTCTGGTTTTGTGCAGGTCCCTTGAGAGTATGGCTATCCAAGTACTTATTTTGCAAGGAATTATTACCTTAAAGAATTGAAATTATCATTAAGTACTATTCCAGTTACTGGAAGGATGGCTTAGTCACATGAAAATAAAGTACCTACTAAGCCATGTTTTCCAGAAAGTATTCTCCAGCAGGAGATTTTTTAAAAAAGTTGATGCTGATAAATTTTCCCTCTTGGTTTATTAGCAAACTGAAATTGCCCAAGAAATGTAATGCAAGAAGTCTGCCTTTTGTCAGACTACTTCCACTCCAGTTTATAAACCAAAGGAATTATGCGTTGTACTTACTGAGCTAGTACATAAAGCACCTCCTTTGGGCATCTCAGATTTTCTTTTAAAATTGAGTAATAATGAAGAGACTGAGTTGGTGGGTTTGTCACCAGCTGCATGGTTGCAATGTGCCTGTGACTCCAGTGTCTGCACTGGCAGTTCATTGCTCTGGCTGCTTGCTCTTAGTTCACAGAATCGTAGTTTGGGTTGGAAGCGACCTTTAGGGGTCATCAAGTCCAACTGCCCTGCTTTGAGCAGGGACACATTTCATTAGACCATGTTGTTCCAAGCCCTGTCCAACCCAACCTTGAACATTTCCAGGGATTGGACATCTGCCACGTCTCTGGGCAGTCTGTTCCAGTGTTTCACCATCCACATTGTAAAAATTTTCTTGCTTATATCTAATGTAAATTGACCCTCTTTTAATTTAAAACCATTACTCTTTGTCCTGTTGCAACAGGCCCTGCTAAAAAGTTCGTCCCCATCTTTATAAGCCCCCTTTAGGTAATGGGAGGCTGCTATTAGGTGTCCCTGGAGCCTTCTCCAGGCTGAACAGCTCCAACTCTCTCATCCTTTCCTCATAAGAGCAGTGCTCAGCCCCCTGGTCATCTTCATGGCCTCTGTACCTCTTCTAACAGGTCCTGTGCTGAGGATCCCAGAGCTGGATGCAGTACCTTATCCAGACTTCCTTCTTATTCTTGCAGTTCAATAAAGCTGCATTTTTCCAGGGGGAAGAAGTTTTTTTGGTGCTCTGTGGGTCAGTGGTGCAGTAGGTGGACGACCCTGGGGTTGTGCTATGATCAGTGTCATGGTCAGGGCAGTGGCATCCAGACTGTTCTGCTCCCTCTTGGGAAGCACAACCGGAGCCTTGACGCACAGGGCTGGATATCAACGTGGCTTTTTTCTGCCTCTGTTGGTAACTAACTCTGTGACCCCTTTGTCTGTTAGTTTGCACATATGGAAACATTTTTTCCCCCTTTCAGAGGTGTGGTGGGGATTAATTTAACTTTACAAAGTGCTTTTTGATTCCCAACTGAAAGCTACTGTAGGAGCTCAAAATACACTGATGAACCAGTACTGGCTGAAGATCTTTGATGTGTGTCAGTGTATTTGTTGAACAGTTTATTTGACAGTGATTCCTTTCTGCTTACCCTCACTTGAGGACTGAACCTATCTTGTGTTCCTTCTCTCTCTAGATCCTCCTTCCCCTCTCTCTCTCATGTGCTCACCCCTCAGTAGAAGTTTGGAATAAAGTATCTGTTAAATACAGAAATAAAAAATACTTAGTTTTCAGATGTTCCAGCTATAGTGGCAGTATCAGTGTACAGATAGTCTTCGTTAGAGTAAACCCACATGCTAGCCATGGACAAGACAAGGCAGGGACTGCCTTCTAGAATAATTCTTCTATTCCACTTGGAAACACTGTACCTTTTTTCCTAGGGAAAAAGAAATAAAGGATGGAGGAGTGGCAGTAGAAATTTCTGATTAATTCCATGGCCAGGTGGCAAATGCATTACTTGTAGCAGTTCTCTGTCTCCAATGTTGGAAATAATAATCATAGAAATGTTTTCTTCAGCAGTGTTAGTGTTTTAGCACTGGCTTCCATTCTTTCTCACAGCTTTTAACAGCGCAAGTTTAAAGTCCTATGGTTTCTGTTTCAGTGTGTTTCTCAAGTTTCCAGCTTGTACCACAGTTTTTTGAGAGACTGTATCTGAGAATATTCTGTAGTTCTTTGTTATGTGGTGAGAATATTTTCACAGAAATTTCTAGCGTCTTAATAAAAAATTAATTTAGTTGCATTTCCTCTGTATGAAAATGTTGATTCTTTTTGGTTTTCCACTTCTGTATGGCTGCCTAAAAATGTGTTTAAGGGCTTGGACTTGGCTAACGTAGCAAATGGGATATTGCTTGGGAGCACAGGGTTGAAATTAAGTGAAAGCAAATTAATCTAACTATCAAGCTAAGAGCCCTCCCAGTGACACCTCTAAGGCTGTGGTACAGTCTTCCAGAGCAAGCATTAGATGATTCACCATTTCAGACATTTCAATCCAATCTAGAAAGCTGTAGTAAATACATTGTAGGGAACATTCCTGCACTGGCAGGGGGGTAGACTAAATGAGCTATTACCAGTAGCTCTTTTCCATGTCTGACTGATAGTTGGCTAGGAACCTGTTTAGTATAGTCGCCAATTTTTCTCCTTTTTTTTTTTTTCTTTTCACTTGGAGAGCACTGGTGACATTGGCAGAAGAATGCTTCCTGTGTTTGAGAGAGGTTTGCGTGGCAGGGTTGTCCCAAAAGCAGGCTATTTTCAGAGGAGGCATTGACACTGATAGCCTTAATCCTTTCCTAAAGGTTTTTTAGAAAGGGTTTCATAGCATCTGACTCATGTGAGAGGGTGTGGTGGTATTGGGGATATCTGTGGATTAACTGCTACACATATTTTCAGGTCTTTTAAATTCAAAGTCAAATGACCCTGCATATATTAATAGAGCCTTTTTTTTTTTTCAGTGTATGATTCATAGATTTTGATTTTTCCTGTATTTTTTTTTCTTCCCTTGCCTTATAACCACTGTCCTTCTGGGTAGAAGAAGCATTTTTACAAAATGGTTATGAAAGTGAGGTAGTGGGTTCCTCTGTCTGTGTCTGCTGAACTCTCCTATAAAAAAAAATCTAATGACAGTACAAATGAGAGCGATGGCCACTCGCGTTTGACTCAGGTTTTCAGATATGTTTATACAAGACCTTTTCCTTCAGAAATACACATTGGTGGCAGTAACAGGGGTAGTAGTTATTGGCAACTTAAATACTATATCATTTCATCCTAATCAGGGCAGCTGTAGATGATATAACAGCATCCTGACAGCTGTTGTACGCTGGTAGCAGTGAGAAGGCCGTGGGGAGCCTCAAGAAGTACCCAGCACCAGGGAGACTCCCCATTTTTTCCTTAGTTATAGAGGGATGTCAATACATACCTTACATCAGTGCTTTGACATCTACAGAAGCTGCATCTTTGTTAAAAGTTTCTGGCAAAAATATAATTGTCTCTCAAAACTGGAAGTGTTGATTTTGATCCACAGAAAATGTAAACAGTGTTTAAAACTTGAAACTCTTTCAAAAACAGGCAGTGTTTTTTCCCCTTATTAATCCGATTAAAAGGCAATGGAAAAATAGATGAAAGGACAAGGAAACATTGAAGGGGGACACCAGATCAAAGCCTGTATACAGAATTATCCTACATTGCTCATTTTCCTGTAGAGGAACAGGTCTTGGTGTGCAGTATATTGCAATATGCTGCTGCTCTTTTGTTCTGCTAAAACTTTGCTCACAGTAAAGCTGCAAAATAAAAACCTGGCTGGCTCTAAATTTCCTCTCTTCTTTCTACCCTTTTTTTTTTTGGTTTTATTTTTTTTTTCCCCCACCATATGATGCCCAGGGACTCCAGAAAGCCTCGCTGAGAAAGAAAGGCAGCTCATGGGTATGATCAATCAGCTGACCAGTTTGCGAGAACAGCTGCTAGCAGCTCATGATGAACAGAAGAAGCTGGCTGCATCACAGATCGAGAAACAACGCCAGCAAATGGAGCTGGCTAAGCAGCAACAGGAACAGGTGAGTGATTATTATAGTGGCTTTCAGCTTAAATAATTTTCTTGGAGGACTTTCCAGTAGTTTATCTTTTAGGCATCATACTCTGAAATTTGTTCTGTGCCCAAAATTTTTTTCCATTTGTTTTCCTAGGTGACAAAGTTTGAACAATAGCGAAAGAATGATTTAATTTGAAATATGTAAAACGTTGCTCTTTGTTGTATAAAACTTCCACACCTTATGCACCTTCCATTTTGGAGGTATTTTCTTCCAGTATTGGTTTGTTTGTTGCTGGTTTTTTTAAACTAAGTGTAAACAAGCAAGTAAATTCAGTCCTCCTGAATAATCTTCCAGTCTTGCTTGAATTCAGTAATACTGAATAGGTATAAAAGGAAAAAAGTGCAGCACTTGGATTGTAACATGAGAAATGAAAAGGTTGGTTTTGCCAACTGTGGAAAGAAGTGGAGAAGAATATAAAGTCAGTGAACAAGTGTGACTTCTTTTCTTCTACACTTGAGAGGCTTGATTTTCAGCTCTTGCAAATGTGCCCTTTCCTGAAAATGCAAACACGTTTTCACATGTGAGTTCCAGTGTGCATACATGGACATAGGACATTTTAGACAAGAACATAACTTTTCTAACAGGTTTAACAGAAACAAATGTCCATTTTTGTACCTGAACGTGGGCAAAGAATACTTACGCATCTAGTTTAAAATTTTGTCAGCAGTCCCTGTTGATACTTCTTATCTGAACGTATAATGGTCTTCCAGACCATTTACTACAGCCTGGATTAAAATTTGTGTTTATATCACAGAATTGCAACTATGTGAGTTTTATGAAACTCACAGAATTCTTTGGAATATGTCACAGTTGTCATGCTTCAGTGCTGGTATTGTACCAAGCAAGTCTTAAGATTCTAAACCACTGCTGATACCTTCAGACATTTAAGCCTTGGTTGTCCCAATTTTTAATTGTTTAAAAACTTCATCTTAAACAATGTGTATTTTGGCCTCACACCTGAAATCCCACACAGGGAGGACAGAAGTGACTTACCTATTAAACCAGAGAATTTATATCATGCTGTTGTTTAGATGGTAAAGGTAGATGAAGGTGCGAGTGTGGAATTAGCAAGATTCCTTCAGTAGGGGACAAAAGAGAATGAGCCATTTCCTTTGCCCTACCTTTTAAAATCACTACTGCTACAGGAAGGCTGAATGATTTGAAAGTGAAAAAGAAAACGGAGAGAATGGAAAAGGCAGTAAGAAATCCTGCAGTGTTATTGTTAGGATAACTAGGATTTATTTTAACTGAAGAAAAGGTATATGCTTCTGTATTATATAGAAATTAAAATAACTGAACTTTGAAAAGAAAGTATTGATAAAAATTATTTTGGTTGGTTAAAGAAAAACTCCAAGAAGGGGAATATTTATTTAATCTTTTAGATGTGGAGTTAACTATGAGTGAGTGTTTCTTATGCTAATAGTCTAATAATAGAAGTAAAAGAAAATACCTAAGGGGAAGAATGCACAAAATTCCTCCGAGTAAGTATGTATAAGTTCCCAACTGACCCTGATATGTGTACACATACCACAGGGGAAGAGCAATGCTCCTTCTACTGTTTGTACTGCTGCATGAGCTGTTCATAAGAGCAGAGCTTTTGTGATGACTCTGATGAAAGTTTTTAAATTTGCTTTTTAAGTTTGAAGTATATAATGGTTTATCTCCGTTCAGCCTTTGGAACTCCAGTTTGGTTCTGTTAGTGTCTGCTTTTTCCTCGCTGTGTATAAAATCTGTCTACAGTAGGATTCCCAATCATTTAGTCAACAGAGAGAAAGTAGAAGTCCTTATGGAAAATGCACATGGTTTTGAGAGGAGACTTAGGACACTCCATCACCTTCCATAAACCAGTTTCAGTGTTGAGCTGTATGGCCTTGCACTGCCCCCTTAGTTCCTTGCAGTTGAGACACACACTAAAGAGTCAGTGATTTTTCCCAAACTCAGTTCCAGTCTCTTTGTGCCTGTTTCTGCATCAAAAAAAATACATGCACTAATACCTTCCTCCTGGGTTTCAGATTTCCATTTTTTAAACAATTTTTGAACAAGTAATGCCAAACAGAAGAATATTACTGGCCATCATAATTTTTTTGGCCTTTTCTGCCTTCTGCTATTTTTCAGTTTCTCTGCCAATAGTGTTTGTCCTCCTGGTGAATTTTAGCAGTGCCATTTCAGACAGGTTTTTGCATCAGTCCTTCTCTTCATATCCAGCACATTTTCCATAGGATTCCCTTTCACACTAGTATTAGCTATGAATTGCTCCTGAACATATGCCCCTTGCTTCAGCAACAGTCCAAGCTGTACTTGAATGTTTCTTAGCTTAACAGAGAGGTTTAAAGAACCAAGCAGGGTGGAAGTTTCCTATGGACTAACTCCAGGAATGGTGATACATATCTCATGTTTCCTCTGTGCAATTTCTCCACAGATTGCGAGACAACAGCAGCAGCTCCTGCAGCAGCAACACAAAATTAACCTTCTTCAGCAACAGATCCAGGTCAGAGATGCGCCTCCTCCCATTCCCCTGTCATCTCTCTTTTCTCCTTTCTGTGTCCCCACACCTTCCCTCAGCCATTGTTGCCATAGTTTCTTTAAGAATCTCTGCAGGTGACTTATATCTTATTTACGGTAAGACATGAGGATTTTACCTGTCATTAAGCAATAAAGGTCAGTTTCTGGAAAGTCTTGTATGATTAACACAGTTCCTATAGGATCAGGAACCAGATGTGAGAGGAGCTGGTCATGCAAACAAGGGTTTGGAAGACCCTTGTTTGTGAAATCCTCTTTCATCAGGAGTGGCAAAAGTGTTGCCAGAAAGAGATGGTTTGGAATTGTTGTCCTACAACTCTGTTTTTGAGGTTTTGCTGAAGCAGTTCTCCTCAGTAATCGAGTGTACCTCCTTCCCTCTGCCCCAGGTGCTGGAAGTCTGGAAAATTTCAGCATGTGGGGCAAATTACTGTCTGAATGAGAAGCTGGTCAGAAGTTTGGTTAGATTCAGGAGAGCAACTGTGTAGGTTTTACGTATCTACGGGTTTATTCCCTGGGGTAGCAAAACTTGTTAACCCAGCATAACCAGTAAAACTTTTTTAATCTCTTTCTTCCTTAATGTATTCAGAAGTTTCTTTTCATGCCATTGACTGTATTTCATTACTTTTCTTCCATGTGCATATGTGCATGCCCCTGTTTTGGGAACAATGCAAATCAGTTTGCCTGTGACGGTTTTCACAGAATAACAAAGGAGGAGTTTGACATCTTACAGATATCTAGGATCATGGTAAAATCTCTGCCTGTTTGAGTATAGAGTTATGTGTAGAGCATTGCAAGTCCCTGTGGAAGTGGATACTACACTTTCATTATTCAGTAACAACAGGATTTTCCTTCCAAAGCTTCTCTTTTGTATTTCAGAATTAGTTGCCTAAAATTATCAACCATAACTGTAACCTATCTAAGAAAACCTAATTCCAGCAAAACCAGAGAAGTTGTGTGGCTTCACACTAGAAGAAAACCTGGCTCTATCATTTCAGAGCATATTCCATCTACTATCAGGACTTGTATAACTATGAAAAACTTCTGGGCAACGTCCACCCCTCTGTTACAGGGCAGCTTCTATACAAGATGTGATTTGCTGAAAATAATTTTGAGATTGCTAAGGCCTCATTTGGCCTTGACCTCTGTACTTTTTTTTTCTTCTTCTGTTTATGTGTGGGAGGGATTTTTCTTTATTGCTGCATCTTTAATAAAACTTTAAAAAGAAAAACAATAGCAGAACCTCTACAATAGAATGGAAAATATTTACATTTTTAGCATTTAGCTATGGCAGTGAGAGAGGAAGTTGTTTTATAAGCAGTGAATAAAAATAAATTGAAGTAACATAATTTGACCCCAACCCTTTTAAGTTTAAAGGCCTTGTAGATAAGAATGAAGTATGTCGTTTTTAGGGTAGTAGAGAACACTGGTTATTGATAATGAGATATAGAGCCTTTCATCTCTTGATCCCTGGTCCAAGTTTGACCTATGCTAGTAGTAAATGAAAGTCAGCTAGCTACCATCTGATACAAGCTGCAAGCCTAAGAAATGATTTGGAGATCTGTCTCGAGGGATTTCAGATGGAATACTGACCCTGCTGAGGTCAGAATTTCACCGTCAGGGTCCAGCTATTTTTAACCCCATCAGATTTGGGGCACCCTCCTTTTGGATGGTCAGACGATAAAGGTCAAGAGTTAAACAGGCAGAGAGACAATTCTGTGCTCTCATTCCCACAGAGATGATCTGTTTGTAGTGAAATTTTGATTATACTGGGCAAGCAGTCTGGACAGTTCCGTGCCTGTATGGTCCTGAAGTCTCATGAGCTGTGGTTGCAGTCCAGTAACTGTGAAGTCACTAACAGGAAAAAAAAACATTTTAAAATAAAAAAAATCCCTGTTGACAGTGAATACAAAGCAAAACATTTCTCCTGAATTACTTGACTGTTAGAGAAGAAACAATTCTTGAAGAAATCTTCCTTTGTGTATAAATAAAAACAGTGAAGTCACCCTGACTTGCCCATGTTTAAAACGGTCAGTGAGTTTACAATCAGGTTATGGTAGGTGGAACAAAATTGTGACATGCACGTAGATGTGAGTTCAGCTTTTCTGACCTTGCCCTAATTAATCTAACAGGCTCCTGTCACATTGGCCTGAAGTTTTTAAATAGCATTAGATTTATTGACAGGGAAGTATTCTTGTAAAGTCTGGATAACTATTTGACTTACGTGCAACTGAATGATTAGGCTGCAGTTATGAACACAACCTATTTATGACAAAGGAATTGTTTTACTTGAGCCAATTTTTCCTAAGCTTGTAAGAGTTGCCATAATTCCAGATAAATTATTACACAAAAAAAGCTTTTGAAATATTGTATTGAAAACATAATACCCTAAGGTTAAAAAAAAAAGAACAACCTGCCTGACCTCATGATTTATGAGTCCTTTCTCTAAGTATGCTAACTTGGAAACAGTTCCCTCTCTCCTTACCCCATCACACAATCACTGATATACACACAATACATAACCAGGGAGAGACTGCAGTGTCTCTCTCCTTAGAGGACTGAAAATGCTGAGTGTAACTACAGCTCAGTTAAACTAACCACTTCTGTGATGCTGAAGAAAGATGCTTTAGTTCCTTGAGCTTAAACAATGTCATCTGAGTCTCTCATTGACATGTCTTTTTCAAGTCCATCTCTTCTGAATTAGCTGGAAGGAAGTTCCACTAACACAGAAGACAATCAATTTTTCTTTGTGTGAGTTGAGTAAAGAGATAATGCTAAACTGGAGAAAAGTTGCAGATTAGATTAAATTTGACAGTCTGTATGACCTCGAAATGCTAAAATGTGATCTAGATGGGATTTTGTGTTTTGGCAAATGTTTATAATTTTTTTTTCTACTTTTCAGGATGTTCTAGACCTAATTTGTGAAGAGGTTTGAGTTTCTCTGAATCATTAACTAAACCTCCCACCATCTGATTTTATGCCACTTTGGAATGCATCCTCCCATGCACACTGCTTTCTGTTCTATTAACCTTTGCGTGCGTGTGTATTGGAAAGGTTTTCACTTTAACAGTTTCTGCCTGCTGAATATTTGGGGTCTTCTTCCCTGCACACCTCAGTCTTGTTATTTTACCAGAAATGAAACTGGAATGTGTGTTTTGTCAACTCCTGTGCACCAGCAGCCCCAAAGATCTCAGGCTGTGTTTCAGAACAACTCTGTAGCGACCTGCAGCTGTAGAACAGGCTGAGGAAAGAGCATGGAAACCCCAAATACGGCTCAGCAAGTTCGTAGGTTAACTCTGGTTCTGTCCTTCAGGGCCTCAGGAGAACTCTACTGCTGACCTTGTCTTTTGTCAGGCCACACTCTATTTCCTGGTGCCCTTGCTCTAGAACATGGTGAGGTGTGGGGCTCTGTAGCTGTCACATCATAGGGGCAGAGGGTGAAAGAAACTTGAAAGGCTGGATGCTCCTTTCTCATGATGCTGAGCTGGTCCCCAGGACAGGCAATGGGTGTCTCTGAGACACAAAGTTTTGAGGGGTCGTGCAGTTCACTCCTTGCACTTGCTCAAAGAAAAAATCTAGCCCAGGATGATGATTGAATAGTTTGCTTTGAAGCTCAGTGACGAATGTCACTTTAATTGAACTATATTTAAAATGAAATATGGTTGTTAAAATTCATAAAGCAATTCATATTCAGTAGGGCACTGTTGATAAAATAGGTCAACCTTGCAGCCGAAATTGTGATAAAACTGATGCTGCTAATCTCACAATTTTGTAGAAAGCCTGACAATGTTTTATGTTTTTCCCTCAAGCCCCAGCTCTTGGAGTCATGTGATGACAAAAATGCCAGCTTTCATTTCTTCAAAATGTAAACTTCCAGCTCTCATATTTCCAGGCAAAATCTGAAACCATGAGCACTACAAGTTCCAAAATTAGAAGGCAAACAAAACGGAGGCCAAATGCTGTTTTTTAAACTGTTCTGATTTTTAGTCAAAATTTTTTTTGGAGAGCCCAGCTCAAGATCTTGAAACACTTCAGGTTGCCAATAATGTAAAACTAAATCTCAAAGCAGCAGCAAGCAACAACACTGCTTTACAGTGTCTCTAACATTTGGGCCACAGTTCTGTTTTACTTTCTAGTTTAATACTGCCAGTACTTCTGTACTTTAGTACTGCAAGTTATGAATTTGCTTTCTTTTCTGAGTGACATACTTAGCTCAAGAACCAAGTGCTGTCTGAAACTCGAGGGCAATTCCTGCCAGACAGCAACCATTTCATGACTCTGTGTGTTTTAGTAGAGGGTTTTCATTTTCCTTCAGAGCTAGAAACATTCAACAGGTGTTCTAATAGGACACCTTCTTTGCAGAAAGTTTGGACCTCTGAAGAATGAGAAGATTCTAAATTCTGATGCAAAGCTGGGAAGAGTGCCTCTGGCCCACTCTACCTGCCAGGTGGGATGTGACTTCTGCCTGGCTCCTGGCAGGTGTGCTGGTTCCTAGGCAGAAAGCTCACTGTGACCTCGATGGCCTCAAGCTTTACAGACCCTCCACAGCTTGTCTGGCAGGGACTGTGGGCCCCATGGCCCACCTGACTTCGTACCCCTTTGGGCTGCAAGCTTCCTGGCTTTCCTGAATCCCTCAGCGGCACTGGGTGTCCTCCCAGCTCCAGAGTAGGCTTTCCTTTGTGAGGCTGAATCTAGATTTCCATCCTTCCACCCACTGTCAGCTGGCTGTGTCCCTTTCCCCATGAGTTGTGTTGGTAGATGGAGAGGTCTGGCTGTGGCAATATGTTCCCAAATCAGAATATTCCCATTCTCATTACCTTCTGAGGTTTAAGATGTTGTTCCAGTTTGGAATGTAATAAAATCTTCAACACTTGGAATTTCCTGCAGGATGGTTAGTCCGTTTTGCAGTCAGATCTATTTTTCAAATTTTTGGGGAGGAAAGAAGGATTTGGTTTCTGAGTTACACAGAAGTTGAGAAAAATATTTCTTAAGCTTAACATGCAAAGTTTTGAAATGACACAGTTGTTATTGTCAAAACTTTCCAAGCACCAAGAGCTTCTGGATTGATTCCAGTCTTCCAAAATACTGATAAAAAAACCAACCAAAAACCTGCTTCCAGAGTGCTTTAGATATCATAATTTACCCATGCCGTTATCTATGTTAATAATTTTTGTTGTTGTTTAGATTTGGTTTTGCTTTTGAACTCCTCAGGTGGGCAATCATTTGTTACCCAGGAATGATGTTCAGGCTTGTTTGTGTTCTCTTTGTTTTGTTGTAAAGAATACCAGTTTCTGTCTCTTGTTGCGAGAAGACACTAATTGACTGTAAATGAGGAAATAAGAAGATTTGATCCCTGCCCCAACAAGTTTGCATTCTGAAGTTATACTTCCAGCTTGGCTCATCCTTTCATTCTCTGTCTCCTGCTGGAAAGTGAACTCCAGCAGGCCACTATATGAGCTGAATATTTGAAATACTTCAGGCCTACAATAAGGAGTGTGGAGATCCTTAATCTTTGCCCTGTTGGTATGTCCTCAGTGCAGCCACAAGGACTTGTGAAATTTCTTTCCTGGTCCCCAGCTTCTGGCATACGGGTAACCTGGAGTTCTCTAGGAGGCTTTAAAGGGCTGGAGATGAAGAGTCCTTCACTCGAGATACAAAAGAGAGCAACCACTACACAAGGGCTTGGTCACAGATTTAGTAATGTCTGTTGCTTCTATACTGCCATTTTCCCAGGGAACTCTGATTTTCTGAGGAGTCAGTGGCAGCAGAGCAGTGCTTCGTGGTGCTACGACCCCTTTGCAAGCCGTTGCACAGCAGAACAGTATTAGTTTTTCCGTAATTAGAGTCTTCTTTGCATATCAGAGAGAGGTGAGGACAAAAGGTTTCCTTGGTAAGACAATAAAGCTGTTGAAGTGAGGGCCTGATCCAACTCCCACTGAACATGGAGAAAAGGCTCTTATTCATATTAGTGGGAGTTTAATGAGACCTTT
Source organism: Pachyramphus minor (assembly GCA_013397135.1). Classification (NCBI taxonomy): domain Eukaryota; kingdom Metazoa; phylum Chordata; class Aves; order Passeriformes; family Tyrannidae; genus Pachyramphus; species Pachyramphus minor. The sequence goes on along the minus strand of VYXB01010819.1, from coordinate 1,652,044 downwards.
CTTCAGTAGGAAACTGTGAGAAAGTATCTTCCTCCTCGCTCTGCAAAATATTTTCAGAACAGGCTCCGTCCACTGAGACGGTTTGTTTTTTGTTTTGGTTTTTTTTTGCCAGTGTGGATATGACAAGCTGTGACTGCACAGTCAAACTGAACAGGCTCGTGGATTGGGGACATTTTGTCCAAATTCATCATGTGTCAGGAGCAGCTGTTTTCCTGCAACTTATAAACATGGGCATACTGGATTCAGTGAGACAGGCCCAAGAAGGAGTCACGCTGCAGCCTTTCCCATGACTTTGCAACCTCTTCCCAAACAACTGAGGTTGCAGGCAAAGAGGCAAAACAATTGTTTCTCACAAAAGCTCTGCAGCTGATGTCCTATCAGTTATCAGAATAACTCGCCTGTCCCTTGAGCAGGAAAAAGCCCCTGGGAAATAAGTTATTCAAAAAAACAACCTAAAAAACTACACACACACACAAAAAGAGAAAAGACAAGGCTGGGGGAGGAAACAGGGACAGGGAGGAGTGAAAAGAAAAATCTAGGCTAGCAGTCAGAATGAGCTAATTGCTTACTGTCCTCTCAACTTCAGCGTATAATGTGTGTGTTTGGCTGAAGGGTACAAAGCACAGACTGTATGTAACCTGTGGGCCTTCACTTCCTTCCATTGCCATGAAAGTTAAGTTATGTAAAAGATTGCAGATTGGTGAGGTCTTTATCTGCACTAATTTAAGCGCAGGGTATCATTTTGCACCAATGTACCGTGGCTTTGCCTCCAAAAATTACCCTTAGTTTCTACAGGCAATTTGATCTCGGACCTTTACTACACTCTTATACAATCCAAATTCACTGATGTCTGTAGCTGTCCCTGTGCAAACAAGGAGAATCTGCTTAAGACTTGTACAAGTAGAACTTACTGAAAGTGCAAGGGCATATGTGAGATAAATCAGCTTTTTTTGCCTATGCTGAGCTACATGATTGCAACAGCACTTGCTTTCTCCAGTGTTGCCGGTCCAAATGTTCTAAAAATTATGAGATTGTTTTGAACTTCATGAAAAAGTTCATGTTTTGAACATTTTTCTTGAAATGTTAGCATCTTTTCTTAATTTACTTTTTGTTGCTGAGCTTTCAGTGTTCCCATTTTCCATTTCTCTCACAGAATCACAAGGGAGGGCCGGAAATGTATTTTTTATTAAAAACCAGAACACTGAAACACCCATAATAATCAAGCAGCTAGGACTGTAAGAAAAAGGCCAGCAGTCAAGTACAGTCATCGCATCTGGCAGCATTGTGCTGCAAGGCCTCATCTTGGTCTCTCTCCCCTCTCGGCAGGCATTTCAGGGCCCTGTCTTTCTTTTTGTTTTCAGATCCTCTCTCCAATTTCTGCATTTCTCTGAAGCACCCATCAGCTTTGACCACCTTCTTCCCCTACCAGCTCCCTGATACTTTTTCACTGAGCAACCTTCCTTACACAGCTTTCCCGCAGCAACTCCTCCTTTCTGCCAGCCCTCCCTTTCCCCTCCTTGTTTTCATTTCCACAGTCTTATTAATGGGTTTTGTTTGGCATTTTATTTGCTATAGAGCATGCATATGTGAGGGTTTGTGTTCAGAGTGCATGGCGTGGGGTACCTGGGTGCACGTGAGCTGTGTCCACGTTTGTGTGCCTGCGCAGCAGGCCACAGAGGCACAGGAAAAGAAGGAAGGCACCATGGCAGTTTGTCTAAGTGGCTGGAGATGTTGAGCATGAACTCTTTATGGCTGTGATCTTGTCTGTGTGGAGTGTGTGTAATCATGAGCACTTTTGTTGTGCAGCCAAAAAAGGCTGCTACTGCTGCCTCTGCAGTAAGGTAAAGCAGGAGATAACAATAAATTTTTTACTGCTGGCTGGCGGAGGTGTTTAGGATGTGTTTTCTTTATATCTTCATCCGCCCCTAATTGAAGATGCTTTAAAATTGAATGACTAGCAGTCAAAACGTGTTTGCTTCAAGCTGAGAAGAAAAATGCTGGTGTCTCTGCTTCCAAACTGATTGCGCTTTGTACACAACTGACAGCCACAGTCACTTTGAGTGACTGATAAGTGGGAAGCTTTGCCACTTATCAAGGAATGCACGCTGAAAAGAAAGGACTGGAGCCGTTCAGATGCTTTGGCATGTTCAAAATAACATCTCACATCAGTCAGACTCAGAGGCACTGGGAGACATTTCAAAATAAACTTTATATCTATCTATCTATCTAGAGGCAAAGATTCAATTTAACAGACAAATCACTGTGTGGCATCACATTGGCTCTGAAAATGAGAACATCATTATAAGGGTCACTGGTTACAGAATGACTCAGATAGCTGCATAATTTGAGAGCATTTATTGTAGGGTCTCACCCCCCAGAACAAAACAAAATTTGAAAATTCACCACGTTCTGGTGATTTCTTTAAATTGGGGATTTTCAGCCCTGTTGGCCAAGTAATATTTAGTTTATGTAGCACGTGACATCCTGAAGGATCCCAAAGAGAATGAATCTCTAAGCTAAATTCAGATCTCGTTTATTTCCTCTTCAATATTACGGGCTATGTCTGAGATTGCCTGGCTTTAACTCACAAAATGGTTCTTAAGGTTTTTTAAGGAGTTACTGTGCTTTTTAGTGATACATGAGCATGAACAGAAGGTGTAACTTTTTTTGGTTAATGTTTGTTGGTGATACCGTTAACAATATTTATATTAGGAGATTCTGACCTGCAAGAGCTGAGGGTACTTTTTTTTGTGCTGACTCTGTAATGATGGCAGGAACAGCCAGTGCAGAGTTGGGCTGTTCCACTGGAGGCGGTGATATTTCAACCTGCCATAGCAGGAGTTAACCTGATAGACATACAGGTAGAAATACAAGCACACATGTGCTTGGAGCTGAGGTGGCATGGGAATCTTCACGTGAAATTGGAGAAGGAGGAGATACAAGCATATAGTGTGTAATATCCCAAGTTGGAAGTGGGACAGAAGATACATGGTGTTGATCTGGATCCAGTAGTACTGCTATAAAAAAACCCAACACCTGCTGCCAGGGTTACACCTCTTTCTCTAAAAACCTTGGGAATGTTGATGTATAAGTAACATTGTCTTTCATTGTTATTCTAAGCATTGCATCTGGGCATCTAATTCTGCCCAGCTTGGTCTATCTGAAATGGTTGCTTTTCTAACCAAAATGGCTGGTTTTGAGATACAGGTTATATTTGGCATTCCATGCCTATGTCAAGAGGGAGAAATTTGAGGACCATTTAGTCTCTACTGTCAGTGACTTGCTTTTCTGATTCATCTCTTGCCATGTTAAGTGGTCACGACTCTGTTTTGATGGCTCATTCGAAACAGAGTACTTCAAACTCTCTGCTGGAATAATGGCTTAAAATGATTCAGAGGGAAAAGTATGGTTCCACCTACTGAATCAACACCACTGTCTTCACCACCTTGGATTTTTCTGCAGACATCTGGCATCCAAAAGATGATGATGCCTTATCCTGCATAGTTGAGGAGACAAGATGAGCTCACCATTGGTGATAATACCATGCAAGAGGCCAAGGGGAAAGGTTTTGGTTTTGTTGTCCACTTTCTGTTTCTCATTTTGTGTTTTCAAAATTAAAGCAGAAGGCAGTTAATTATGGTTGGTATCTGTAAGAAGAGTAAATGAAACAGTTTATAATCCCTTGAAGGGTTGTGATTGAAGGGATGATGTGAGTGATGCCTGACTTAGAAATTTGGGGAAAGAGAGGGAAAAGTACAGTTGTCATGTGGAAGTCTCTGTTGAGGGAAGATTAACTAGAGAGTTATAGAGCTTGTGGCAGCTGTCTTTATTTTGTTTCTTGTGTATAGTCTCCATTTAAGCTCACTTTTCACATATGAATAAAATGTATAATGGGTAAATAATTCCAAGGAACCATTTAAGATTTTTATTCAAATTGATTTAAAATATGCTTTGAAGAGGCTAAGAAGTGTATATCAGAGTTTCTTGGGTGTAGAAGTTAAATAAAAGAATTTAAGTTCCAAGATAAGCTTAATAAAGTTATAAAAACTAAAATGAAGACTTATATGAAAAGTAATAATAATAATTAAATGGGACAAATTTAATTCACAGTGCTTGGAGTTTGTAAATATTTGGCACAGTGAGTAATATTAAAATGTACATGTTATAAAATGTTTTTCATCAGATTTGATTCATTTGAAAGCTAATAGTGACAGTGTCCAGCAAATTATTCTAAAGTTGGAACTTGGATAGTCTCAACAAAATAGCAATTTAAAATGGATTTGGACAGAAATGATCAAGAGATTTCTATACTCTTGTATACAATGAAAATTGTATGCAAAGAAATACTTACTTAGATAGCAAAGTAAGGCTATCTAAGTTACAAGTGCCAGAATTAGGTTAAATAGGTATCTTTAAAATTATTCCCATGAATCTCAGTCATAAGTATTGAATAAAAAATGGTGTCTCAGGGGGGCAGAATTACACGATAATATGTATGATAATATGTAAACTGTACTCACAAGAGGGAAAATTAATGTTGACAGCCTTAATTCTGGCATTCCCTAATGTTTGAGGGGACTTTTCATCCAAAGTAGCATTATGTTAACTGTTTTTCTGTGGGGTTTTGATGGCCAGAAAAGCACATAACCCTGATGTATCAACTGCCTAGAGTGTCTTGTCAGCCCAGCTTGAACCCTGGAACGTCAGCATGGCAGAAGTGCTGGAGGAATACTGTGTTCTCCTGGGATAGCAGGAGAGAACAGTTCTCTGGCTGTGGTGGATAAGTGCCTGTACTATGAAGCCTCCTCTCTGTATCCTGTCTCCTTCCTTCCTCCAGTTTTTGTTGGTTTTTTTTAACCCGGTTTTGGTCTCCATGAAGATAGAGAAGACTTTTTTCCTATTGCTGTCCTCCTCGGAAAGGGAGATTGATTGCTTGAGTGCCTTTGTTGAATTTGGGCTGGCTGTGTTGAAATGGAATTTGACTCAATTCTTTTCAGCACCCTCCATTTGGTCCTCCTTTTTTTCCCTCAGTAGGGTTGGGACCAGATCAGCTGTAGCCACTAATCAATTCTTTCCTCCTAATTTACCACATTCTTTGTGCTTTAGCAAGAAAACCCCAAGGCTGAAGGTAGAAAATTCAAAGCCACTGATCTTTTAGTTAAGGAATCTCTTTCTCCGGGTATTTGATGGAAGCCTGTTGTAGCATTTGGCCCTTTAATGCTCTGTGTGGTAAGAATATGTTTTCTATCTTGCAAACTTTGTGTAGAATCTCGTTTGCCACGTACACATGACTGAGCTGTGATGTGTTAGTGAGAGGGGCTTCTTTATATACTGAATGTGATGAGGTTTAAGTTCATAACATCATTAAGAATCATGTATATCTAAATTAAACATCAATTCCAGTTTCTTTAACCCCGGAGTTCAAATTTGTAGTCCAGGAACAAGCAAGTGTCTGTGAAACAGGTGATTGATGGCGTCCTTACCTTATACACAAAGGTAAGCTGCCTTATATATATTTTCATGCATGCATTTGAAATGCCCCCTTTTTAGATGCCAGTTACAAAACACGACTACTTCTCTGAACATCGATTTTTAACATCTCTAAAGGATTTTAAGAGGAGGGAGCAGGGATGTTTTCCATGTGGGGACAACAGGTTATTAATGCTTGCTAAATTACACCTGATCTTAGTTGTGAATTGTTCAAAGCTTTATGAATTCCTTAGCCCTGCTGGCAGTTCATGGCAGATAGAGAGAACCCTTAATGTAGAGCAAGGCATGGATGATCACAGTATTTCCCAGTGTTGCAGACAGACTGCTGCATACACTGGGAGATACAAAATAAGCAGAAATTGACTCAAATTACTTTAAAATTAGAAAACTTCCAGGAAGTGAAACTTGAAAGCTTCCTTCTTTTCCCCTTCTGTGATTATGTGAATGTCTCTATAGCTGTAGACACCCCTATAAATGTAGCATGTGTTCTTCCATAGAACATTTTCCTGGCAGCAGGAGGTTTCCCTGGGTAGGATAAGCTCCACAGATACATGATAGATCCAGGATTTTCTTTGCCATTGTATTGCTAAGTGAAGATTTGGAGAGCTGATACATTCTAGTGACTAGAATTAGAATTATTCTCTATTTCTTGCATTTATTCTTTATTTGAAATGAAAGGCAAATTTGAAATAGTATTTTTCAAGAATTTTATCTTACTGTGTCATGAGTTGCAGGGTGTAACTAAGTCTACTTCCCTTGCATTATTTCTTATTGCGCAGTTTAGAATTCCTGTCTTTTTGGCACAATCAGAATAAAGAAATTAAAACCATAATCAAATTTCTGGCATAGGGTTCTGTATTCTATGTTAATAATATTCACAGTTCTTACTGAAAACAAAGCACATCCGTTTTAGGTGTGCTTCACATCCTCTTCATGTATTTAGGTGGATTTGTGTAAATCACAAGTTTGCTTTCTGCATCTTTTGAGAGGGTTGTTTGAGCTCAGTATCCTCTTAGCAGAAACTCTTGCAAAGGCCCCGTGGGAGGAAAATTGTCCATTGTGTTCTTTTGAAAGCTGGCTATCTTTTTTCCTGGAGCTGGGCTCAAGTGAGTTTATTCTTCCACTCAGGGATATCTTAGGAGGTTCCTGTCCTTTCTGGTGCCTAGGAAGCCGAGCTCAGATATGTATATTGTATTTGTTGCCATCATATAATCTGTGCAACTTCCCTCCAAATCTAAAGAATTATGCTTTCCCCAGCTGTTCATTTGGTAGGATTCTAGCCCTTCATTTAGAGAAAACTGAGCTTCTCCAATTCACATTGTTTGAACCGTGGCCTCCTTTCTATACCTATTGTTTGTTTTGTCTTTTTTTGTTGTGCGTAACAGGTGTTTCTTTCAGACAGCCGAGGCAGCAAGGCAAGGGCTTCCTTTATGGCAGATCTCTTGAGACTTTGATTAAACTCTTCTTTGTGATAAAAATGCCACTGCCTTTAAATGAATTGCACATGTAATCTGTATTTGCACAAATGCCCTCCATCCCTCTGCCGTCATTGCTGCTCTGTCTCTCTTTTGGTTTGGGTGTGTTTGCCTTTTCTCCTGTCTTTTGCCACAGAACTGATTCCTTTTTACCCTCCCAATACTGCACTCCCCTCAGAGCCTGGATGCAGCCATGGGAATGGTTTAGAAAGAGCAAACTGTTTCTGCAAAAAGAGCTTGCCTTTTTTCCAGTGTTTGCTATTGCTGCCTCCACAAATACTGTTGTCAGACAGCTGGGAGAAGCTTCCTCAGATTTTCTCAAGGGGGAACCAAGGGTTAGAAACCAAGCACTTTCTCTGCATCTACTGAAGCAGGTCTTGGTCTAGTGCGTTGTAGGTAGCACAGATGGTTTTTCTACCTGCCTTGCTTTTTTCTTTCACACAATCTCACGTGCTGTTAAGTAGGACCCGTTGTTTTTCTGCCTTAATTATGGAAGTGCTTTGGGGAGGTCTGGTCAGTTGTGACAGGTGCTTAGGTGTGTTTTAGGCAGAATGTACACAGAGTCAGTGCCCCATGCTACCAACTTCTTTAATGTACATTTAATATTCTTTCTAGTTTTTCTTTAGGATAGGAATCCCACATTCTCCAGTATCCTCTTGACTCTCTAGAGATTAAAACAGCCAGAGAAGCGGTGAAAACCAAAGAGGGGCAAGAGGCTGGTACCACATTTTTGAGTGGCTCTTTTGGCTCATACTGCTCAGGTATCCTGATGGAGTATTGCTCACCTATAATGTGTTATTTTCATGCCCTTCTCTTTATGCCAGGACATTTATTGGTTAGAAGCCCCAGGGGTGAACAGATACAAATATGCATTAGTCAGAGGAGGTGTAATGGATGTCCTGGGAGCTGTGCCAAACAATTAAGGATATAGGCATAATGATTTACAGGGTAAGCAAAACCTCCAGAGAACACCACATCTGTACAGGCTGCCCTGTGCATCTGCAAAAGTCGAATAACTTTCATCATTCCAATCTACCAGAGATAGTGTATATCAAGGGAACAAATATGGATGGACTCTTTGCTTTCAGTCTGAGGCACAGCCTTCTGCTAGTGACTTTCTGTTGCTTTGATCAGCTGTTAGAGCTTCCCAAATGTCATCTGCAGTGCCACGAGATCGTCTCTATATAAAGTGTGTTTTTCCTCCTGGTGCAGTTACAGTGGCAGGGGTATCAGCACAGCCTGGATGTGACACTAGCATTGTATCTATTTTAGTGCTTAACTTTGTGGCAGTGGCAGCATCTGTGGAAAATATGAAGATAACTGTCAGAAAGCGTGTTTGAAGGGTGTTTAATTTAGAAACATTAACCCCCCCCCAGGCTGACATTTACTTTAGTGTGCAGTAGTTAACACTGGAAGATGGGACTTGAATAATGCTAAATGGGTTCTTTCTCTTAAAATGTGTTGTCTGTTCTTGCTGGTGTTCAGTTACCTAGCACAATAAACATAGTTCATTGAATTATTTGAATCAAAACTCATGAAGTTTTATTTGATTTTGTCATCACACGTAGATTGAAGGAGCCTGAAATTCCCTCTTTCTGCACAAGTGGAAAGCATCGTACAAACCAGAACATGAGCATTTAGAGACACTTTGTGCTGAAATAAATGACCAAGATGCAGACAAGACTAGCATGATGTTGCAATTTCATCAAGTTCCACATGGCTCCTTCTTTGTGTTTTCTTTATATTTAAGGAACCTGAGCCACTGTTTTAATACTGAAGTAAATAAAAAACCCCAGACTGTTCTGAAAGCAGCCGTTTCTCATGTTCAGGCATCCAAACTTGCTCACAGGCTGCTCCTGTTAGAGTACGGACACGTTTTCTAAGAGCCTCACACCCATTTTTTCTTCGAGACTTCATCTCCCCATTCCTTCAGGAGGTGCCCTTTTGTGGGAGGTTAAGCCTTCTTTCCACCAACGGGGGACTTGAGGAGGCTTCCTTGGAAGCCTGTCATTGCTGTTCTTGGATTTCACAAGACAGTGATGCTTCCTGAGACATGTGTGAAGCTCACCTGCCCAGAAAGATTGCTACTCAACAGTCTGCTTTAAGACGGCTTTGCATGCAAAAGGCTGATTTTCTTCGTTTTGGGACTATCACTCAATGGAAATGTCAGAAACATGGCAGGATAAATACCGAGTTACATTAAAAAGAGAAAAAAAAGCACTCTGAAATTATCTCCTGGCTCCATGTTTTCTGAGGTTTTGCATTAGCGGGGACGAAGTCACGGTGTGTTGACACAGTCTAATGTGCAATGACATAATACCTGGAGTATGGAGACAGCAAGAGGCGCAAAATCAAACTTATCTGAGTTTTCACAGGAAAAGAAGGGATTAAACTTTGCTGGTTAAAATATGGATTTTTATTTTTTTTAATAGAAACTATCCTAGTTCGATTGAGATAAACCTACTCAGATCTAATTCTATCCAGTCCCTGGGAAAAGTGGGCCTTAAGATGTTGAGCCTATTTGCCCAATCCCTTTTTTTAGAAATAAAGATTAGAGTAGGAAGTTTGGTCCTTATCTCTAAGGTTCTTACTGCTTCAGAAGGAAACTGAAATACTTACATGAAGGACACTTTCTTGAACTCGTGATTTGTCTTCACTCAGATTATTTCAGAAAGCTTTGGCAATGTAGATTTCCCACAATGCTTGGCTATTTTTGTTTTACATATCTTAGAGGAACTATGATAAATTGTTGTTACTGCCTATTAAATAGTAGAAAGAGATGTCAAAATACTCTAGTGACTTGAAATTCAAATGTTACTCCCCGTGCATGGAAACTTTGATCTGGAAGCATCATCCTCTATTTCATAACTGCCAGGTGTGATTCTTCTCTGCCTTTTCATCCCTTGTGGTTACTTATAGCTCTACAAAATAACGTTAAACCACCAGGTTTTACTTGCATTTCACAGCCTATTTGCACGGATATTTGTGTATGATCCAGATATTACGTAGCATCGTCATCCCTGGATCTTGGAATATTTTTCTTTCGTTTTTTTTTCTTTCATTCTTTTTAAAGCATCCTGTTTTTCAGACCAGGGGAATTGAGGACAGAGGGGAAGCAGCTTGCACATTGTTAGGCTGCAGCTCATTGCCAGAACCAGGAACAGAACCCAGATTGTCAGTTGTGTCCCATTGGGCCACAATACAAAATGTGAACTGAAGTGCAGAGTTATCAGAGATTCAGGCCTTCTAGGTTTTTATCTTCTGTCTCCATTTTTACTGTTTTTCTATAGAATTTCCCATTTCACTGGAAGAAATTGAATACTGGCTGCAGTGGTTGGGGGGGAGAATGAGGCAGGGGAAGCAAGCAGAAAAGAATCCCTGTTACTTTCAGAGTCAGATTTGTGTTGGTGCCATTCCACTGAATCACATCAGTAAAGTTTAATGCGGAAAATCTGATCTGATCCATCAATAAAATGTGAGTGAATAAGTGGTAAAAAGTTTATGAGGGTCGATTTCTGTCCTCTTCAAGATGAGAAAACAATTTTCATTCCGTTTTTAGCATTTTCTGTGTTTAAATCTTTCTAGATCCATTCATTGTAACAAAGCCAAGACTTTGTCAGCACATAACTTTCTTTTTCAAGCATCCCTTGATTCCGTGAAAACTGCCTTAACAAATCAGAGTGTAAGGCACTTAGTAGTTATTATGCATGAACCCTCTCCTCACCTTGACCACTGTTAGGTTTTTGTTCCATTCTGGCTGTGCTAAGCTGTGCTAAATGTCAGTGGGATGCCTGCCCATGTGGGGTTTTTTTGCCCTGGATTGATCTGCTCCAACTCAGAGTGGTTCATTCACTGACTTGCTTTCTTTTCAATTTCTGGTACTTACCCTGCTTTCATGCCAGTCTCAGGGCTCTGGTTACCTAAGGCCAGCTCGTTGTATTTAACAGGCACAAATGGCTGTGCCTCAGGCCTGCTTTTCTCCTCTCTCCCCCTTCTTCTCCTGTTTTTCATTTAATGGCTTGCTAATAATGAAACCACAAAGGCAACAGTAGGGGCGGCATAAACACATGCTCACCTACGGGTGAGTTGCTGATGTTTTAGAATTAAAAAACAAAACAGGGTTATTATGATAATAAAAGCCAAGGCAGGTGCTGGGCACTTTGTTTATTCACTGATTAAAACAGTCACAGTGTGACATCTTTTCATGTAATAAACTAGAGAGGGAGGTGGATTATTGCATCTCCAAGACATCAAGTATACTTTTACAGAAAATATTTGAAGACCATCTAATTTTAAGGGACACCATGTATCACTGCATGCCAGGAATATACCTGTTTTGCAGGCTCATGGGTAACAAGTCAAATATTCAAAATAATTAGTCATCTGCCAGAGCTTTCATTTCCTTCTAATTTGGCTTTTTCTTCCAAGAAACAAGAGAGGGGACTGTCTAAAGCTCTGCCACTGAATAGGATGTTAAGTAGTGGAGGCAAGACATATGTTGCCTTCCTTGTTTCTCCCATCTTCATAGTAAGATGCCCAGCTTCTGTTAGGCGTTTGTGAGCCCTTATGCTTTCTTAAACCAATATTATAGTGTTTCGGATTAAGTTTTAAAAATCCTTAATCCTGTTCATCCTCCTCTGAACATATTGTGCGTGTATTTTTATGAAATGTGCTTTCCTAGATTTGTCTTTCCTTTTTTTTTTTAATAAATCAGTTACTTCATAGGCAGTAAAATTTTATTTTGTGTAAACAGGCTTTAGCTGTAAAGTGCCCTCATTGTTCCTTAGACCTTTTACACTTGAATGAAGTTTTGGCATAGAAGAAACTTTGCAGTGTTGGGAGTTCCATCTTTACACTTTTGTGTGCCTGTGTTGTACGAATTCTCTGCATTATGCAATTTACAGTTTCTTTCCTCCCTGATGCTCTAAATCTACAAATGCAGTAGATACTGCTTCCTTTGTCAGGCAGCTTCAGGCTAAACGTTTAGACTGCCACTCTGAGTTAATTAAACACCTATTTGAAGTTAAGCTGTTGAATGGCAAATAAAATAAAATGGTTGTTTTAGCCCGGTGAAATGGTTATTGAGGTTGACAGGATACTTTCTGCTTTGTTCCTTTCTGCTTTTCAGTCTCTCTACCTGCTCCATATGCTGCTTGTCTGGGTAGGGACACAATATTTGACAGACAAGCGACTACCTTTAGCAAAGGTAGTGCTGGCTGATATTTCAGAAAGTATGTGTGCAGAAATAATGCTGATAGTCCTAGGCAAAGTTTTATATTTTGCAAGTGAAAAAACCATATCCTTCCATATGAGAGCAGCGTAATTTCACCTCTACCACCTACAGCTAAAAGTATTGATCAGAAAGGGCAGCTATAGATCTGGGTGAAACTGTTAACTGTAACTGTTACCCCTCTGGAATGAAAGAATATAGTGGGCTCTGCCTTTTTTCCTCATTTGTTTCTATTTTCCACATTTTTCTAATCTCCTGCTGCCATGGGAAATAGGTGTTCACGGGGGTAGGCAGCTCTCTTCTCACAAGGCAGCTATGCCTGTCTTGCTACTTGTAGAAGTATCAGGTTTTCTTAGGTAAAAATACTGAGTTCACTGAGTTCATGCAGGAAATGGAAGGATTCAAGATTTATTTTAAACTGGGGTGGTGAACAGGCATAAAAACTTGTGGTATTGATAAACCTGTTTTTCTATTTTAGTGAAAAATTAAGATTTTTAGGCATGAGCATCTTAAGCATGAAGTCTTAGAAAGCAGGGAATTGTTACAGTGCTCATTAAAAGCAGTAATAAAATCCTCAGTCTTTAGCAAGTGTTGTTTTGGGAGCATAAATTTCACTAAGGCAAGTGGTCAAGGCAGAAGCCGCTGGGTGTTGGTTGGAGGTTATAACTTTCTTTAACCTCCTTTGCCTGCTCTTTGATATCTCCTTGAGATACATGTACTCTCAAACATACTTCTCTGCAATTCTGGAATTCGCTTAAGTTGCTTTACAGCATCTGCTGATTTTATTTAGCAGCCTCACATACTACAGGAGGGATGAAAGTGCTCTTGGGCTTCAGAGGAAAAACACGATGAGAATTAATTTCTTGTTCAGTTGGTGTCAGAAGCAGCTAGGCATATGAAAGAAATTGGGATCTTCTTAGACTGCCTGTTTGATTTTGGAGGAGGCTTAGATGTGTACTGAAATTTCCAGCCTTTCTAAATTCACTTGTGAGTGCTTTATTCATAGATGCTGCTGAAAAAAAAATTCATGTCACCAACATAATGCACTTTTTTTCAACTGGGCCAGTGTCTTTATGCTAAACATTTTTTTGTGTGTGCATGTGTAAGTCAGCACTGACAATTCAGCAAGGCACTAGGACAGAAATGTTTTTTGTTCTAATCGGTTTTTTAAGTTAATCAAGTGCAGTTTGCTTAGTTTTTCCTTGTAGCCTAATAAAACTCTAGTAGTTTTGTCCATGTGTTTCTTGGATATGCTGAATGTCTTCTTGCAGTGTGTGTTTCCATCACAGAGGACTGGAAGAGGCATGAATGATCTGAAGAAGGCAAAATCAGTGGAGAGACCAATGTTTGTAGCTTCTTCATCCACTGGATTCTGCAGGAAAAGCATCTTCTTTTTGTACTACTCCTACTGTATGGTCCATTTTAGCTAAATATTTATACTTCTGCAGACAAGGTTGCAACCACCTCTCCCATGCAGTTCTCCTTAGAAGTGCAGACTTTAAGGAAATGAGTACAAACTCAAATATGAGTTCTGGATAAGTACTTGCAAGGGCACCTCCAAAGCCAGAAAACTTCAGGAGAATGAATTTCATAGATTACTGAGCAAGAGAACCCTGTTGTCTTCCAGTGTGTGCACACACACGCACAAAACTCTGAAAAGGAAAAACTATTTTTAATTTCCCGGACATCATTGACCATAAGCATTATTCTCATATATATGGGAAGGTGAAGTTAGGAGGTCTTAATAATTTTAAGTGAAGATGTAGAAACCTGATTCTTACAGCAAAGGAAGACAAGACCATGTCTTTCCTCAGATGTGACTGACTGGAAGATCTAAATGCTCTCTGAATGAGCTATTCTACTTCAACAAAGACTGTCATTCATTTTTTTGTCAAGCTCATACCACGATGAGATGGGCTGAGGGTTAGAAAGCACAAGGTAGAAAAATATAGGAAAACTCCTTCCTTTAGTTACATAGTTACTTTTTCATGACATTGTAAAGAATTGATGTATTTTCCCTTTCTTCCATGAAATACGTGGGATGGTTCAGATGTTTTTTAATATTATTGTAGTCATATCCATGCCCAACATACTGTTCACAGCACATTATGTCCTCTATAGAGTCTCAGACCTTCTGAAGTCTAAATTACTCAGTGAGATACAGATTTAAACCAGTTGGATTATGTACCATATAAGATACCAGTTTAGTCCTGTCCTCACTCTGTAATCAAAGTTTATATGGTACAGAGTTTATCTGGGTGTTGACCTGTGTCCTTTATCAAATTTAGATGGACTCTATAGGCAGTTAGCTGTCAAGCTTCAGTATAAGGCACCAGTCTGGAATATCAGGTGATTTTTCATGGCCAGCAGGTAAGAATAAGAAAGGTGATGAATTAGTTGTGATTCAAGTGCCTTAATCTCTAGCTCAAGGGAGCATCAATCTTGGACAGAGTCACTAACCTAAAATGAACTCATTAACTCTCTACCCAAAGCTTCTCTGTTTCCTCTGTTATTTAACTGTTAGCAACATCATCTTCCTCTCTATCCAGCAGATTCATATTCCAAGAAATAATTTTGACTTTTTTGTCTATCTCATGTCCCAAATTTTCTTGATTATTCTGATATGGCATTTCTAAAATTCAAGTTTTTCTTCTGCCTAAAAATTGCAATAGTGTTTTTGTCAGTCTTACTATTTGATTGCTGAGTTTTCCGTTCTCATTACACTTCCATTGTCTCCCTATTCCCCTGGCAGGACATTCTGCAAACACTAACACCCCTTCACTTTTGTTGATGTTATTGTTATAGCTCCTTGTTTTCCATAATATGAAATTAAAATTAGGTGCTACTTCTCCAACATTCTTCACAGATCTTTTACTCATAGTTTTTCTCTCCATAATGCATGTTGATTCTGACCTGTTCTGTTGGTGATGCTCACCTCATTGTTTTATTTGTTTTTCCTATCCTGCTTTCCACTTTGTTCCCAAGTACCTCAAGTGTGTCGAGTAACCTTTCCGGAAGGGTCCAACCCTCCATATTGCCCAAATTATTTCTCAAATGTTAGTGCTGGTGTTACCTGCAGACAATTAGCAAATCCATGAAATCTAGATGGATCTAAGCACAGAATCCTAAATAGTCTTAGCGGACATTTACTCCTGTCTATTTTATCATGTTTCACACTTGTGGTACCTTGTCTTAAAAAAAGAAAAAAGATATAAAATGTGCAGGACTCTCTTTGATCATGCACAGTCAGATGTTGGACCTCTGGAGTCCGTGGAACTTCTTCGTAGTCCAACTAGTAAATGATGACAGTAACAGAAAGATTCACTTGACTTACTTTTGTCTCTGAATTCACCTGGATTCTGAGTTAGTGTTTCTGTGTGGCACAGCCTTGTGTTAAAGAGCCTTAGCTCTTTAGAGTGAGGGCTCTTTTATCTCTCACAGGACACCCATGTGATCATGGTAGTCACATCCCACCAATTACTTGCTACTTTACTTTACAAATTCCCAAAGTTCTTCTTTCTGGTTAGATAATTATGCAAGTGAACCCTTTCAGCCCACTCTGTCCATATATGTTCCAAGGCTTTTGACATTATTTGGGTTGAGGATTGCTGTGAAATATGTACCCAGATTTGGTCTCCCAGCATCAGTTTCTCTCTTCTTCCTACCATCTGCTCACCCGAATTTATTTTGCTACTAATGCCTGGACTCAGGGATGCTGAGCAGGTAAGGAAGCTTACCTTATCAGAAAAGATGTGAGTAAATTTAAATTTACTTATCCCATTCCCATTTAGTATGGGCCTCATTTAAAGTGCGCTTTGAAATTGTCATCTGTATCACGCACAGCATTTGGTCCCCTTGTGCCACAGAAAGCAAACAGTGGCAAAAGGCAAGCTGTAATAAAACCAAAACCCACCTGATGTTATCTGTTCCCTCTTGGGAACTCCTGCAGCTCTCAGTACATTTGTGTGCAGCTGAGTAAAAGAAAGGTAGCAGTGGGATTATTAGTGAAGAGAGCAGCTTAGGAGAAAGATGAAAAGGGTACCAGTTCTTGTTCTGATTCCCTTTTTTCCCATGCAGTTAAAAAGAGAGAATCGTTTAAACATGCTTCTGTCAAACTCCTTTCATTGGTCTCTTGTTCTCAGCAAAGTTACCAGCGGTTTCATTCATAAGATGATCTTGAAGGTTGTTTCACTGTCACTGGGATATAGTTAAAGTATTTTGTAAAGGGTATCACTCAAGTGTAAAGATGCCTGGTAGGAAAAATAAGGCCCTTGCAGAAAAAGAGCAGCAGCCCATCAGATCTTGCTTTTTCAAACCAGGCAGGTTCCCCCATGGAAAGATTAATTACAGTCAGGTTTGGAAGACAGCCTTGCTGTGTTTTTTTTCTCCTAACATTAGAAAAGATAAAGGGGGTGATTAGTGTGCACAAAGCCTCTGATCAAACCTGCACTGAGGTTTGTGACAGGAGGTTCAAACACTTTATGGATCACTGGTGCTGACAGGTAGATCACACAAGCCTTAAACAGATGTTTAGCGAGAAGATGAATGTGTGAGATCTCAAACATGCAGGACTCCTTTGCCTGGCCATAATAGCCTCTGAAGCATTAAAAACCTTCCCTTTTTCTTTAAGCTGCCCCACTAAAAAGGGAAGAGGGAAACTACTAACAAGCTTGCATTAAATTTTGGATTTTTTTTTTTTAATTGAAATTAAATATGGCCAGGTCCTTGAAGTTGTTTAAGTAGTTCTTTAGGAAGTAAAGGCTGTTCTTTTGGGGTGTATGACCACACTTTGCCCTCTCCAGAAGACTGTTGCAGTGAGCCAATGAGTGTGACTGCTGTAATGAACGAGGTGCATATGAGATGTTCAACTGGAATAGAGATATATTCAAATTAAATTACAAAGGTCTTTGTACCAGAAAGCTTCAGAGACAAGGGCTTTTTATGGGGTATGTGTACTCTGTAGGATACACTACATCAGCACAATGACTTGAAAATACAGAAATTATGTAAGGCTTGTTGAGCAAACTCTATTTACCAGACCTCTTCGAAACATTTTGAGTTGTTGATATGAAGGGAGGAAAATATTGCATCGGTGCCATTTATTATGAAAATTCAGAAGTTCTGGGCATGATTTTTAGTACCTCCCCAAGAGAAGCTGTCTTTAGCCTTGCACTTTGCAGTCGCAGAATTCTCTCATTTGGAGGTGAGAATGTCCTGTGTGGGGGACAAGTGGAGACCCTCCCTATCTAGCAGTATATTGAGACCTTGGCAGAATGTCTGTTGTATGTCAGACACCTGGAGGCATCTATTCAATTTAGAAATGGGCTCAAGCCAAAAAATTCAGAACCCAGTCTCAGATTTGAACACTCTGGAGTTCAGGGATTTTTTTGGATAAAGGGTTTAAACCACTCCATAAAAATAATCAAATTACAGAATTTGGTCTGGGCATGGATTACAAGCACCCCTAAAATCCAAGAGTATTCTTTAGGGTTTCATTTAGTTGATCTGGAAAGAGCTGATCCAGGGTTTGAACTCTTTGCCATCAACCTTAAAAGAAGTTGGTTCATGTGGGTTTTTTTCCTGCCTCCCTCCTCCGTTTACTGTTTTTTAGTTCTTTTTAAAGAAATGCTGAAGAAAAGGTGTTTGTAAGCAACTTCCCAAATTATTTTTTGCCATCCACGAGTGTAGAGCTGCCTGTTTGAATGTTTCCAAGAAAGTATTGTTCTTATGTGACAACAGGTCAGAAAGACTCTGCATTAATTACACTAACATATGGTTATTAACAGATTCTAGCTCAGGGAGCAATACTTTACAATGTTATCTTCCACATAGTCAGATGTTAGCCATATTGTCAGTGCTGGCAGCTATTGTTTCACTCATTTACTTCACAGAGCTAATTACTCCCTAATAATAACTTTACCTTGGAGTTTTTCACTTGCTTGTGCCAGCAAACCTGTTCACACTACATATGCTAATTATTGGCACTTATTCATTATGTTAAGATAGCTTTAAGTTCAAGCTGTGCAGCCTGGCTTTCGGTATGGAGCCAGCTGGCTGCAAAGTTCCACCTTTTTTTTTTTTCCTTTTTTTTTTTTCTTTTTTTTTTTTTTTTTTTAACTAAAGTCATTAAAAGTTTTAATATGGGCCTGTCTTGTTCTCTTTACAAGATTCAGTCTTTAAGGAGTTCAGGCTCATAGTTGGTTACTCATGGACAACTGCAAGTTTATAAGGAGCTCCTGGTTTTCTGTAACTGTTTCTCAGAGCTTGAAGTGAGGTATTTTCTCTTAAGATTGTAAATTGATTTGTAATTTGAACTGTGAGGCCATTTACAGAAATGGCTATTAATTTTTGTCCTTCCCTCACCCAGTTCTAGCTCCTTGCTTGTTACATCACTACTTACATTTTTCCAGTGGGAGTCCCAAGGCCTTGTCAGTGCCTGCTGAGGATGCTTACTGTTGATTTTGTTTCTCTGTGCTTTCAGTGTCCAAGGACCTAAACCATCAATGGGCTTTGTATGGATGGATTCACTGATTTGTCCTGGGCTCTACATAAGTACAGCAAATCAGATCATTCAGATTTGCAGCCTAAACCAGGCAAATTTCATGGGATTTGGTCTGTTACATCTTTCCAGAATTCTCAGTGATCCTTTTTCACACTCTGGAAAAGTGCATATTCTCATAAAACCCAGAGAAATGTGGTGTCTTCTAAAGATAAAATACTGTCCTTCATTTGCATGAAGAATTTTATGATACTAGCTGAACATCTACAGGGGAATCAAAGATAATTGATGGCTGATCCTGGTTAATGTTGTTTATACAATATAGGACGTTAAAAAACTGACTGCTTCAGCTGTGACTTAAAGAGTCCTGTGTCTCATCATCATCTGAGTGCTTTTCTTCTATCTGGTGAACTGGTCTGACATTTTGTGAAGTTCTTAAAGAAATAATTTTTATCCAAGATAAGGTGAACCTGTGTGACATCCCATTCATTTTTATCAGTAGGCACAGGAGACTGAAATCTTCCATATGTAAGAATTCAGTCCATATTGGAAAAAAATTATCTGTTTCTGCTTCCCCGTGAACTAAAAGCTTTTTATTCTGTAAACTTTTGAGCTACCATGACATTACAAATAAAAGGTTTATTTTAAGCTGTGTTCTAGCTAACTTTTTTAGAAAAAATGCATGCAGAAAACTGCCATTTGGCCATCTTATATTCTTGGTTTGCACATTGCCTACATTAGGTTTTCTCTCTGTGCTAGTTGTAGTATTGAAGAAAACATGGATGAATTAAATAAGATTATTTCATAAACAGGGAGGACTAAATCTCTCCTCTTTTGTACAGGTGTATTTCCTACCACTGTCAGTGTGAGCTGGTTTTGTATACTTTGGTGCACAAATTGGCCGTAAAATAGGGAATTAAAAGTAGGACACCTGAAATTGAAAGGAAATACTTATTTGAAATAAAAATGATTTCCCACAACATCCTGTTTTACAGCCTCAAAGCATTAGATTGGATTCTGCTTCAGTACAATTCCAGTATTACCAACAAAGACTTTGAATACAATTCTTAATAATAACTGAACAGACTTTTAGTTGAGCCATCATAGATGAGCTTTATAGACCTTTATACTTCTAGTAAATTTGAGGCTAAAAAATCAGAGTATTCTTTACTGAAAATACTGTCATTGTGATTGAATATCATAATATTCAGGCCACATTATACAGAGGTCAGGGCTTGGGGAGGGAGGAGTTTGTCCCATCTTGAAGTTATTTGCTATGCAGACAAGTGATAGACAAAAGATGGGAGAGGAAAAATTCCCAAGTTCTGCTCCTGGCACACAGCTGACGCAGTCAGTGGCTGCATTATATGAGTAAAGCGTGTAAATTAAATCTAGCAGTGGTTCACAAGGTCAGATTTGGTTTCCAGTTGGAAAGAAACTATGGACAAATCTAGAAGTGTGTTCTCAGCAGTGATCCTGGAGCTGACTGACTGACTGGGGACATTACAGCTCACTTGAAACAAGGGAGTCTGGGGTTTTGTAGCTACTATACAGATCGTATTGACATGAAAGAAACTAGTTATTATGTTTAGAGAAGGTTTGAACCAAACCCTTCAAACTGCAATACAACTTTCTTGGGAGTTGACCTTTGCCTGTTTTTATGAGAGGCCGAGCCTAAGTGCCAAATCTGATTTTATTGTGGAGATTTGGACTGAGACTTGGAGCTCTGTGGTTTATACATGTATTAAGAGAGCCTACTATCACTGCTCAGGCAACCACTCAGTTTTTACCTCGGTGACCTTCTGCCTTCTTGTTAGACTTCAAACATTACCAAAATAGCTGTGCCACCTAGCAATAAAGTGCTAATATTTTATGCAAGGAACTGAAGTGGGGCTGAAGAACCTGTACTAGGAAGCTCTTGTAGCCTTGTAGGGCAGTGGCTGGCAACCCTGGTTTTAAGAACAATGGAAAGGGGAACCTGGGGAGCCTGTGTGGGCAGTTAGATTGATCTTCAATTTAGTTTTGCAGGATTAGGCATGGTATTGCAAGCCAAGTAAATGGAGATAGAGGAAAGACAGTCATTCTGACTTGTCCTTCTTAACTTCTGTGCCTAAATTGCAATTTTTATTTCCACATTCTTCCCTTAACTAAAAGTTTGGCAACTGGTTATTGAGTCCACTGGGGGTGAGAGTAAATGGGAATTTCTGGAGGTCATATTAGTATCCCTGTCCATCTGACCAGAGAGTGTGACAAAAAAAGAGGAAGGTTACAGACTATTTTATCAGATGCTTTTATGTCAGATGAAATGGGGACCATCTGCCAGAGGTGATTCAGACAGACAAGGGGAAAAATAACTTAATAGCAATTAAGAAAAGACATCCAGCAAAAATTCTTTGACAGAACTCTTAGGAACTTGTTTATATTTTTAAGGCTGTTTCCTAAGGAAAACTGAGAAAGAACACTTTTTTTTTTTTTTTAAATTTTAATAAAAACTTAGTTCCTCCTCAGATATTTGGCACTCCTTTAAATCTACTGGAGCCTGACGGACTATTCTGATACTCTTAATGCACCTGAGAGTTACTTCCCAAACATGCCTTTCTTTATGCTAGATCTTGCCAAGATCTTTTGTATAAACCTCATTTGAAGTTTCTAGGACACAGCAACATGCCATGAAGGAGCTGTAGAAGAATTTTCAAAATATGATTAACACCTATTTTTAAATCCCACATCACAAAAGGATCTTGGCCAAACCGCCTGTAACTCAGCTGAAAGTATGTTCTTTGACAGCCGACCACCTGTAAAGACTTTGGAGGATAAATGACCTCTCGTGAGATAGGGGGAAGTAGTCAAAAAGTATCTAATCTAGGTATTTATCTGTGCTTTGAACCATGTACTTTGAATTCTTGGGTTTATAACAAAAACCTAATCTCGGTCTTAGCTATGAACAGACTGTCTGTATTCTTGTACTTAATGCACCGGACTGATGCACTAGGGAGAGTTTATTGACTTGTTTAGGAGAGGTGTTGTTACTTGTTACTTGTGCATTATGCTTGATATTATCAACTAATAGCCATAAAACCTTTATGCTACCTGCTACTGCAACATATTGTAGGAAAGGAAATCTGTTTAAATAAATGTTCCTTTATAATATTAAATAAATTTATATTTTTATATATATTTTAAATAAATTTAATATATGTTTTGGAGTGATTTACAAGAATTATTGGAATACATTTTTGAGTTCTTCCACCTTTAAACTGCTCCATACCATAGGTCAAATAAACTTACATAACTGACATGGAATAGTTCTTCCATAAATAATGTTTTGATTGGAGTCTAATATCTGGAGTTGCTTCAAGGCTACATGCAGATGTTGTGGGCCACATAGTGAAACTGTGAATCATCCACTTCTCTTAATAACTGTAGAATTATAGAATGGCCTGGGTTGGAAGGAATCCTAAAGATCTAGTTCCAACCCCCCTGGCATGGCAAGGACACTTACCTCTAGACCAGGTTGCTCAGAGCTCCATCCTGCCTGGCCTTGGATATTTCCAGGGATGGGGCATCCACACCTTGTCTGGGCAACCTGTGCCAGTGCCTCACTACCCTCACAGTAAAGAATTTCTTCTAATATCCAATCTAAACCTTCTCCTTCGGTTTGAAACCATTCCCCCTGCCCTGTCACTACATACTATTGTAAAAAGTCCCTCTTGATCTTTCTGGTAGGGTCCATTATAAAACCACTTTCATTTTAGCTCTCATGGGTTACAAAACAGAGAAGCTCAAAAGTACCTCTGGCCTGGGACTGAGTGTGGGTAATATGGCACCTCAGTAATATTATGTGAAAAGCTGGGAAAGAAGAGGCATGGGTCTGTCAATTGACTGCAGAGAAAATGTGCTTCCGAGAGATTTGGGGTTGTGTGTGATGTCGTCCCCACTCAGACAGCAGAGCGTACGCCGTGCAAGTGAAACTGTTAGAGGTATGTGATAAATACTGTTTGTGTTCTGATTTGAATTTTCCCCTGGGTATCACCATCTCTCCTGTGGTACATGCCTACATGCTTTGCATATGCGTGTGGACTCCTGTGCGTGGGGCATCTGTTTCGTGGGTACGGTGTGTATAAATATATGTGTAAATATCAGTACATGTGCACATACACACACATTTACATTTTGAAATAAATACCAGAAATGAGATTTATAGATAGCATTCCTCATGTGCTTGTGTGGTGTGTGAGACGTGTGCACACACATCTACTGGAAAAAAACATGTGTGTTTATAGTTCTGTATGGGCGCAGATGATGCGTGTGTGTATACAGACACAGGCAAACATGCACTCAAGTTGTAATACTTATGATGCACTTAGATGTGTAGGACTCACTATTGACTTTAATTGGATTATAAGAATAGACTTCTTGTAAACGTCATTAGACTTATTCTTGCGTTTTTTCTGAATACTTGTTGGACATACTGAAATGTGATGGAGACTTACTCCGCTGGTTGAATCTGAGGAAAGTTAGGTCCCTGGAAAAATCAAGGTACAGAGCTAGACCAGCCTGTGGGTGTGCTCTGCTGGTCCTTCCCTGGCATTCAGTCGTTTCGAGGCATTGTCAGATCATTCTCCTGAACAGATGCTGTTCCAGGAAAGAGCCAAACCACTGCAGCTCTTGAAAAAGAGGCTTCTGAGCAAAACTTAGGCACTGCAGCGCTTGTGACATTAAAATAAGGTACTGAAACTGTTTGATTAACTAACTGAAGATGCTACTTCATGATTACTTAATGACATGGTGGGAGTTTGAAGCTTGTCATTAATATTGTCATTTGTCTGAAAAATAACTTGTAAGTGCTGCTTGGCACTGAGGTGACTTAGCAGCATATTTTCGCCTGAGTGTGGGTCTGTCTGGAGGTATTGTTAAATTTGTTGCATCAGGACATTCTGCCGTGCAGCCCTGGGGGACCCTTCGAAAGGCATTTTCAGGCAGGGACTTGAAATAAGCACAAGCTCAGCGTAATTGTAGCCAAACAGTTCCACAGAAGGAGTGTCTGTGTGTGGAGTCTGAGCGTCCAGCTGTTCAGAGGAGGATTACGAGGGCTTTAATGGAGAGCACAGATGGAATCAGTACTATTGTCCGGAGTATTCTGGGGCAGAGGCTAAAGTGTGAAGGATGATCAGTGGAGAGCTGATTGGAAAGGAAAAGAAAAAAAAAAAAAGTAAGAAAGAAAGAGGAGGGGGAGAAAAATCCCCTTGTTCTCTAAAAAGCAAAGGGATTGATGCTGTCCAATGGTGAGGGTGAGAGGAAATTGTTCCCAAAGCTTGCTTTCATGGTTAGTAGGCATTGTAAAGATGGCACAGGTCATGTGTTGTGTGCAGCTGTTTAGAGGTTCTTACAGAACTGTTAGAGACTTAGCAAGACCCATTATTCAAGGCACTAAGGCAGTTTTACTGGATATGGACTACTGCAATTGTATAAGCTCTCCATTGTCTGAGTACTAATTTAGAGTGCTACCATAAGCCAGCCATAGAATCCAAGCTGCCCATGAATGAATGAGTCATCTTGATGAAAAGGCTCAGAGCACACAGCTCTGACTTTTAGTCTTAAAGGGACACGATGTGTTCAGAATGGGTCACATTTTAATGAACAAACTCTTTGGCGAAATACTTCAGGTTTCAACTGCTAAAATAATCCTTATCTTTTTGGAGAAAGGTTATTGAACCCAAAGACTTTAGATAGGTTTTCATTTGCCTTACCACACGTTAGACATATCTGTAGTTACATTTGTTATGGGATATTGAAGTGATCCTAGTGTGCTTGTATAAATATAACAGGTTTCAAGGCTACTTGGTAAGTCAGCAGTTTATGTCCTAAACCATTCCTTTCGGTGCCAAGGAGCTCCATTATTATTTTATTCAAAACCATTTCTCTGCAAGAATGCAACTGTGTTTCTGTTAATGATGTCCATGCACATACCCAAGCAAAGTGTTGTTGTGTAGCACTGCTTTCTTTTTATTGCCTTGCCTGCAGAGAGTATGAGAACAGTACCAGGAGCTCTAATGTGATTGCAGCATTTTTTGGTAAGGTAATTTTCTGTAGAATTCTTACCTGCCTGGCCTAGGGTCACATCAAAGAAGAGGACTTACTCTCTGATAACAGGACTTAGATAGCCTTTGGGAACATCGAAACTGAGGGTCCCAAAAGTGCTTTCTGAGTTAACACACATGTCCTGCCCAGAGATCATTTAGACAGAGCTTCTAAGATCTGTAGTTCACATATGAGATCTGAAGCTTTGGGGGCATCTAAACATACACAGCACCTGCTGATGCAATCTGAGAGTTTTTTGTATTTCTCCCCTTGTGCATGCCCTGAATCTGCTCTGGTCTAAACACCTAAATGCTGAGCTCCTACCTCAGGGTCATCGCAGTCCAGAAATGAGGCAGCACCCAAAAGATTCAGCACACAGGTGCCTGAAGCACAGTGGCAGGATTGTAAAAGGTAGTGACTTCCTTTCCCACATGCAGCAGTTAAAGAAGGGGGATAGTCCTTTCTTCTTCTCCACTTTTTTTTTTTTCTTTCCTCCCTTTTTTTTTTTTAATGCAGTAGCCTGGTGAAAGCCTAACAGTCGCCTAAGAAATTGAAAGCACTGGCTTGGGACTTCTCTTTCCTTAGTGCAATTCACATGTTGTCTCCCACATCTCAGGAGAGACAAGACTTGTCTTCTCATCTGCTGAAACTGGGCTTTCAGCAAAACAGTACAAACTGCTCATGTCATAAATGGAGCAAAAAAATAAGTGTCATAGCTTGGTGTCCTGATGATGATGACATTTGAGCCCATGTTCTGCTCCACAGATGCCTTGTCTTTTTTTGTTAATTAAAGTTATTTTTTTAAATTAAGTTATTTCTGCAGAGTATCATCAGGGTCAATTTGTATTGACTTCAGCAGAGCAAAGACTCAACACAAAGTTCCTACAGGTCAAATGTTGCCCTTAAGAAATAATGATTATTACAAAGTCCCTTTTCTGAGCTGAATACTTCTTAAAAACTAAAGGCACTTTAAAAAATCAAATATTACTTTATGTTTTCATCATGTTTACTGCTGGTTTCCTTTCTGATATCTCTTAACTATCAAACTAAGTTTATTGAGTCAGCTTTGTTTAATTAGTTTAATTTTACTTGTTCAGCAGCGTTGCCAGAATTGTTGTTTTCAGATTTACAGCTCTGAATGAAAATATTCCCAGTGACTGGCAAGACAAAGCAAAAAAACAAAAGTGGAAAAGGAATTACTAAAATATTTATATTTGCATAGGTAAAATGCTTCCAGAACTGAAATTTAGAGCAGAAAATGTGAGGATCCTGATGCTTAGTTAATTAACTTAGATCTCTTATTGCTGAGGTCTCATAACTTCCATTCACTTTATTGTGAATCAGGTCTACCACACAAAGCCTGTTAAGTGTAAGTGCCTAAATTTAAAAACAAAACAAAACAAAACACAAAGGGCCCACTGGGAGTAAACATTTGCAAAACTGTTCATCTGGCAAAAATATCGGGGTTTTTACATAAATCTACACATCCTCTGTCATGCCAGTGAGTGATTTGAAGACTGTTCAAGGGCTTTTCCCACTTTCCCTCCATCCAAACTCAGTGGTATCAAGTGCTGTCATGTCATGTGTGGCATGATGAAGTGCCATGAGGTTCATCATAACTGTTACATTGAGCCCAGGGCTGTCCCATAGTAGCACAAAAGAAAATTGCTAATTTGTGTTAGTGAACCTTAGTAATCCCCTGATTCTCAATTGCACCAAGTATCCAGTCTCAGAGACTGTGTTCTGGGTTAAAACCTTGTTCTCTGTCTCAGGTGGTTCTTAAAGAGATCTTGGGAATACTTTATGGCCAACAGTCTTTCCATATAAATAGTTCTAGGAGTAAATCAATTGATCAGAAAATTTCTTTTATTATGTTCCTATTCTTATGTTGTCGTGGTTGTTGTTATTCTTTTTATTGAAGAGAAACGGGTGGCTTAAGAGCAGAACTCAAAAATGAGTCTTGAATGGCCAAGGTTTATGCTTAGAATAGAGTAGATGAATAACATCACTGTAGTAGTTTCTAGAGCTTTTTACAGTGCTCTGTTATATCCCTCTCTTCAGACACATCCCATGTACCTTTCTCTTTAGTATGCAAATGCACAATTAAAAGCATTCAACAGATAGAGATGAATAAGCTAATACAGTGTGCTGCTAGTAATTTATTTTCATTAACTGGGAGTATGTGGAAGTACCTCAAAGAGCAAAGAGATACTGGAAAGTTATAATAGATAAGAATCTACTGACTGCCTTTATGTAAGACAATAGATTTTGTGAATATTCTGCTTCCTCTCCAGGCAGTGAGCTAGTATGGTTAACCAAAATTGTTGAGTAATTGTTCTGTGGTTGAGAACAAAATGCTGAATTAAACTGTTCCCAGCACAATAATTGTGTGATTACAGCATTTATGTTGCTGGCCAAAAGAACAGTCATTAGGTTTGGAAGACTTACCAAAACCACAGGCACAGGGAAAAAAATGCAAATCACATGTAAATTGTCCTCTAGTACCTATAGTGGCTTAAAAATTGAACTAGGAGTATGGTGTGTGTGTATTTAAAGGCAGTCAAGCCAGAAAAAAAAAAGATTATACATTCAAGAACTGCTTCAGACTAGGAAGAAAATACCTAGATTATTCATTTTCATTATGTTGTACTTTTCCCCCTCTTGTGAGATCCTGCCCTTCTCTGTTATGTGTGTGTGTGTTCTGCCTTGTGAACGCGGTTCTGTCTTCCCCGACTGCACCCGGTCAGGTGTTGTCTTGGGAGCTGTAAGGCAGGAGGGGCTCCCACTCCTAAACTACACCTTGAATAGCCAACCTGATTCAAAGAGCAATATCCAGGGAAGGCAAGGCAGCAAATGTTTATCTGGTTGCTGTAATCCACCAGTAAAATTGAAAACTGATTTATGACGAGAGGTACTCCTGTGAGGTAGACAATTTTCTTCTCCGTTGCGTGGTCCATATCTATAAGTGCCAAAAAAACAATTGCCTATATTCTTTCCTTCCTCCCCTCCCCTCCCTTTGTTGTTTTCCTCATATTTTTAATAATAAAGGAGGAGGAAGAAGACAAGGAAGAACTGAAAGAGACAGCAGAGGGAAAAAATGCTAAAATGTTTTGGGCAATCAAAATATTTTTGCCTGCAATTCAATACAGTAAAAAGCTGCAGAATTTGGATACCTGGTTACCTGGCTGTACACAGAAATCAGATGATGAGATGTCTAAACTTTATCAGTCTATCTGCAGTTAATTGTGCTTTAACTGCGTTGCTGTCACTAAATTGTAGGCACAAAATGAGAAACTGTCTTCAGGCCTATTCAAAAAATGTTCCCAAACAAAACTTGTGAAAAACATTTTTTTATGAGGATTTTGGTAACAAGGGAAAAAAAGCATCAGGGCATGAATGGAAGGGTGGTGAGGTATCTATTTAAATAGCATTTCTTCTGCAACCTGAATCTATTTTGCTTTCAAAATCAAACTTTGGATGGTAAAACTGAACTCTACTGAAGAACATTTCCACTGGCAGAAGATACAGGCAGAAACAAGTCTGAACAGCTGAAAGATTGAAAAGAGGTCTTTATTGTGCATTTCCCTGGGCAGTAATTAGAGGCTATCCGTACTAGAAATGTGTTTTCCACAGAGGTTTCTACTAACATTTGGTCTGAGCTTTCCTGGCCATTTGTCCAATGTTCAAGTGCAGGGGTTTTTAAGATCTTGTAGAAAGCAATAAAACTCAATATACAATAGAAATAATAGCAATAATAACAGCAATAATGATAATAGCAATAGTAATAGTAGTAATAATAGTAATATTTTTGTTTCAGGAAAGAATTACGCTGAGTTGTTGTAGCAGCTTGTGCTCTGAAACTGATCTCATTGGAGACCAGACTTAGACTGAAACATGTATCTGATTTAATAGTAGTAAAATTGGGAAAAAGAAAGTGCATTCAAAGGGTTTAGTCAGTGGATCTTAGTCTAAGGTTTTGTGAGCAAACACAGATCTTCAAGCATCTGCACTGATCACACCATGAAGAATGTTTCTTTCCCTGTAATGTATTAGATGGTGTGCAGTTTCATTAACTGCGTCCCTCAACCGTTCCATTTAAAGAAAGCAAGAGGAGGTACTGACTTGTAGTGCTAATTTTTTTTTTATAGTCCTTTAAGTCTATTTTTTCTCTCTTTCTTTCTAGATAGTATGATTTTAAGTGGATGACTTTGATAAGACTTTCATGTTTGTTTATACCATTGCACTGTTCAGCAGCCGAATGGGTTTTGAATTTCTGCCCACTACATGATATTAAATAACCCCTGTTTCTTGCCCACCACCTACACACTAAAATTGTTGTGTTTGTTTTAATTAATGATATTCGACTTGTCAAAGGGATGCTGAGTGAAAAACACGTCTTGGAACCCTAGGGTTTTTCTTGAAAGAATAACCTTTCCTCTGTATGGTAATATTACACTGAATCATATTAAGGAAATTGGCACAAAAAAAACCCCAAACCAAAACAAGAAGTAGTTATTATAAGGTTCTAATGATCTTTGTCTTCTGTGTCCACTAAGATAAGTAGGCAAGATTTCTGCGTTAGGGGTTATAAAAGTAGAATTATTTCATCATAGTTGGTAAGACTTAAATATTTTGCTCTAATTATTTAGAGAATCATTGCAAGCAATGTGTCATGGGTGACTCATAATGAGTGTTTGAACAATGGGCTGAGTGCTACTCTTGATTCACAGCTGTTCTCCACAAGTGCCTCTGTGCCATCAGTAAAACACCCAGTGTCTGAAGAAGACAGTCCACTATTAGTGGTTTAGGTCTTAGATATTGATCTGTTCATGAATTTGGACCTTACCATTGTGTCAAAAATGAGGTCATGGAACTGCCCATCCTCAAATACAGTGGTTTCCTAGTTTGAACTGTTCTCGTTGTTTAAGAATTTGGAGGTTTGGAACAGGAGACAGGAAAAATATTGCTGCAATTTATACATGAAAATGATTAGTTGAATATGCTGTAGAAAAACCAAGAAGGGCTAAAGGGGGAGGTATAGCAGCTGGTCTTAACACAGATGCCTCTGAATAACTTTATATGACAAAAAATATCACTTGCTTAAGAATAATGGCATCAGCCTTGCTCTTGTCACCCATTTCTTGATCTTTTGGGGAGATTGCACTAAAGAAGTCTTTGGCTAGTAGGTTCATACCCCAAAAGCTGCACTGCTTCACTCTACACAGGAGTAAGAACCATGGTTAGGATAAGTTTAGAAATTATTTAGAAATAATTTAGAAGTTATTTTTGAAAATTATTTAGAATATATTACTTAAGATGCATTCTCAACCTGAAATCCATCTTGGTCAGGTTTATAGCCAAGCATTTTATGGTCTGGTTTTCACAATGGTTGAGCCCAAAGGCACTGCAGAAGTTCTGAAGAGATAGCAAGGTGGGGCATCTCTCCTAGGTCACAGAATTTATCTGTCAAAAAGGAGCCAGACTTGCTGCCTGTGATGGTGTGTAACACTAAAATTTATTTCCTTACCTGAATCTATTGACTTCCAACATTCACAGAAGCTCTTGAAAAGTCGTTTTTGGATGATTCCTCTTGTTTCTCCCTCCTCCCTAAGTGCTGGTTCTGAGCCTTCCTACCCATTCCTATTGTTCTTACATTGATTAATAATTTTGAGATTTTCAGAGTCAACCTTGAAAAAGCCCTGTGCTCTTACAGGAAAGGTCCTCTAGATTCTGCACCCCTGTCTTGACTGTTATACCTGACATTCTGACATCCTCAAATAGAAACATTTCCTGTTAACAAAACTGCCCTGTTTTTTCTTCCCTGCATCCTCTGCAGCAGCATTTCACACCAGACCTTCTTTCCAGAGCTCTTTTGACAGCAATCCATTATACTGCTGGACAGTAAATTTTTGTCTATTAAAATGTGAGCACTGGGTACACCAAAGAAGTGACTTCCAAAAGAAAGAGGGCTGGGTTAGCATGCAAGGCTCAAAACTCGGCCACTTCAGTCCTTTTAAACAGAACATGGAAAATCGGAAGGGGAAGTGTACAGGTCACTTCTGGAAGGCAGCTATGAACAATGACAAAGGAAGAATACTGCTTTTTATCTCTGATTCTTTATGTGCAAATCAACCCACAGTTCATCATAATTTGAATAACTGAACCAATATATAATAGATCAGCTGTAGAAAACAGTACACATGCGCTGCTCGAGAAATTATCC
Source organism: Pachyramphus minor (assembly GCA_013397135.1). Taxonomy (NCBI): domain Eukaryota; kingdom Metazoa; phylum Chordata; class Aves; order Passeriformes; family Tyrannidae; genus Pachyramphus; species Pachyramphus minor. Next base: position 1,621,046 of record VYXB01010819.1, on the reverse strand, counting down.
TACATGCTGTCTTTTAAATCACATCAGGAAATCTCACACCTGTTTTCTTTTCACTGACAAATGTTTCGCTGAATAGCTTACTGCTAGAGCAATCAGCACTGGTCCAGACCTCATTGGGAAAAGCATTAACCAAGCATCTGGAAACTCTGTGCTCCATCATACTCTGCGAGGTAGCATCAGTCATTAATGTAAGCTCATACATTTTCCAGTTTGAAGGAAGTGACTTTGCAGATTAACTCTTGCTACATGACAGTTGCATTTTAGGAGCAAGTTGCTTGTAGCCAACAAAAGCACGAATGGAGGACAGTGTAGCATATAAATCAGCAGTTTTGACAGCCACAAGTTGGTGGCAGGTTTCCATTATAGTCCTGGCTTATTCTTCTAGGAAGGGCATTAATGTTTAAACAAGGTGCCTAGGTTCTTGGAAGCTATGCCATGAGAAACATAGTATTTGTGTGAATATTAGATAAGGTGAAATAAGTAAATTTGGCTGAGACACTGGTCATCATACCTCAAAAGACAATTTTGTGTCCTCTGCTAACTTTAACCTCTTCATGAAACAAGTGGCTCAATCAACCAAACAACGGATCTTTTTCTTCTATAAAAATGAAAGAGCAAATTATTTTGAGTGTTGCAGTTGAGGTGGGATTAGAAAGGGTCCTTTTGAGAGTGCATTTCAGTCTTCAGTGTAGCTGTTACCTGAATCACAGTAGCTTGCTCTGAAAGTCCTGGTTTTGACAGAGAACCCCACACACTGGGGTGTTGTATAGTCTGGAGCAGACATTCCTATGTGCACTGTTAGGCTTTTTTCTTAAAACAGCTGCATATTGGAATGAATTCCAGTTTATGATTTTTTTATTTCAGGTAGTCTCTTCCTTTTCAGTTAGGCTATTTGTTCCAATGCCTTTGTGGCAGAATTGGCCTGTAGGTTACTCACATGCTAAGTGGCACAAGCATAAATACAAGTTGTTACACTTCATCCCAAATGCAAAAAAGTCATCTTACTGCTTTTCCCTCTTCTCTGTGTTTTTTTCTGTACCAAATCAAATATAGAAAAGAAGGGTTCTGAAGTTCTTTATTTTAGTTACAGAAATGAATAAGTAATACTGCTTTTTCCTTTGGAGATATCCAAGAGATGTTCCTTAATGCAAAAAGTCCTTTTGGCTTCTGTCCTTCAAAGTGCTGCTGGAGGTGTTTGTCTCTCACCAGTGCATTTAGTTCTGTAGTATGAAGTGGAGGATGGAAGGCTTTGGAAGCAGGTTATCGACATGGAAACAGCTACTGTCTGTATTATTTGGCAGTTTAAGGCACTTCTCTGCACTTCAGTTAAAAAGGCTGAGTGTGTGTTCATTTACAGACTTTTTGATGAATTTGAGATGGATGCTGGTTGCGACACCTGCATTCTCTTGAAGGACTGACCAGAGACAGAAAGTTTATGGCCTTAAAAGCCTTGGGTTTTTTTAAATGAAAAAAATTTATGTAATTCCTGAGACGTGTTTTACTTCTCCTGGAAGTTTGTTCCTTGTATTTTTCATGAGCCAGATTGTGTATATACACCCTTGCTTGGTAAGGATTGTTTTCATATTCCATCAAACAAATAATTTTTTCCCATACCACTCCCCAAATAGAGCTCTCCTATGCTGTTGGTGGTGTTGTGTGTGTGTGGTGAGTGATGGAGGTGTCTCCCTAAATACCCTTCCTTATGCTTCTTAAGCAGTTGCCACCAGCCGAGTGTGTTTTCTACCATCAGTGTCACTGCTTGCGAACAGCTGTGAGAACAGTGAGAGCTATTGAGTGAACTGAGGTGTTTGGACAGGGTGGATTTTGATAACTACTGCTGTGAATTGTGTAAGCCTCTTATGCATCAAAGGGAAAACAGTATTTAGGACCCAAGTCATCCACTGCAGAAGAATTTACAAGCAGTGATTAGGAAGAAAAAACTTTAACAAAATCCTTTGTCAGGATACTCTCTACTAGTCTGGTAGAGGAGTGAGGTGTTCAGCAGTGGTAGAAACTACAGAGCATGGAGTGGAATAGGTGTTCTCTCTTTCCCATCAGTGTCTTCCTCTCTGCATCTCTGCTTCTTGCCACCCACCTTCTGGTTTGCATCCTAAGCATTCACAAAGCCACCTCTAACTCAGTAGGAGAGTGAGTGTTGCATAACCTGGATACACAGGTCTCCCTGCTGTAAAGATTTAGGACACACGTGTGTCAATTTAGGGAACTGATATAGGGAAGAGAAAGAGAACAACATTTTCTTTTCTTATTTTAAACGTCACTGTAAGGGAAAATAGCAGATTGTAGTTATATGAGGACATATATTTTTATTTCCCTCAAGATAGACATTGGGGGGGTGGGTGAGGGAGAGAGAAAGAGATGGCCAACACATGTGCTAATTAAAGAATCCGGTCCTTCAGCATAGTGTGCACCACTGTGAGCCAAGTGTTTCTGGAAGAAGGGGGACCAATGCAATTAAACATGTCGTTTTTGAAGGACAGATTTATGCTACTCATGTTAAATGTGCATTAAATTCTTTCATATACAGTAGAAGAGATGCTTAGCTTACAAACACATTGCAGGCAAGAAGATATTCAAACAACAGTTTGAAGTTAATAGAATAATTCATGTGCATCCACTGTTCTAGGAATGTAAAATCTGAACTTGTTTGAGGCAGCTGAGAATAACTCAAATGAAAATAAAAATTAGCCACGTGAAGATGCCAGGTAAGACTCTGTTTCAGCGAAGATGCTCATACGGCTCCTGAAAGGCATCTTCTGAACAGTTGAAGAGTAAAGTACCGCTCAGAGTTCTGTCAGTTTGTGGAGTGTTGCTTTTAGCAGCCATTCTTATTCACACTGAGTAATTCGTTACTCCGTCACCAGTCTCACCAAAATGGACAGAATTGCTTCTGAAGAACTAGAGGTGGGTGGACGAGCAGTATCCGCCCCTGAGTGGAAAGTGTTATAAATGGATGCCGAGAAATGCGTTCAGATATTTACCTTGGAGAGAGGAAAACTTATATAAAAGCCGATGCTAATAAACATGTAATGAGCAACTGCGGAAATGAAATTGGTGAAAGGGTATGAAGAGAAAATAAATAAAAGTAATAGCAGCTGCTGTGTTAGGGGCTTAGGTTTGTTGAAAGTTTGGGTTTATTTTATTTGAGAAATAACATTTGAGAAATAAGCCTTCTAGATTAAGCAAGAGTCATGTGAGGGGGAGGAACTGTGAACTTTCAGTTAAAGATTTTGTCAGGATGCATGGGCATAAAGGACCAAAATAAGGTCATGCATGCTGCCCTGATCCGGGCGTTTCCTAAGATTTGAGTGTCTTGATTTTGCAATCTTAATGTTTCTTTAAACTATTTTGCCTGTGTAGCTATTTACATAGTGACCCAAAGCACACGTGACATTTTACAGAAAATAGAGTAGAACTGTAGTTGTCAAGTGTTTGCAATCTAAATTTATTTAAGTCACAGCAGGAGCTAGTAACAAACAGTAGGGGTAACTGTTAAAAACGTACTGCTTAGTGCTTAGGTAGCTGTGGTAACCATAGTATGTTCCTAAAAGTATGTAGGAGACCAGAATTTAGGCGGAAATACTACAATTATAACGAAGCTGGGAATGCTGGGAATCTAATCTGGCTACACTGAACGCACAACTTTGTGTGGTTGGATTTGTTGTGGTCAAGTCATAAAGGACATGCACAGACATTTGAAGATGCTGGCCCAGGCTTCAACAGCTTGAGTTGGTTCCAAGATTACTAACAAATTTCTTTTGATATGGTAAGTCATTTAGGGCCAGGTTTTTCAAAGGCACTGAAACAAATAATGATACAGTGAGGCACTTTTCAAAATTAAAAATCTCTGCAGGCAGCTGTGCGTGCCTCAGTTTTGCACTCGGATGGTAGATACACTATTAGTTTCTTGTGATGTGCTCATACTGGTTTTTCAATTGATAAGTTCTTTAGGGATGGTCTCATTTTTGGATTTTCAGTGGTAAGTAGGAAGGTTCCCTGATTTGGCTCTAGGTTAAACTTGGTTGGAGTTCCTCATGCTCCTAAAATACATTGCTGTTATGGAAGATGTCTTACTGTGGTCATTATCAATTAGAGAACCTTTTTGTTCTTGGACTGTTTGAACTCTTGTGCATCAGCTTCCTTACGGGGTGTTATTTCTGACAAACTAAATGTCAAGTGGTACATCTCTCATTGTAGCATGGGCTTCCCTTTTGCTCCAAATCACTTTGTCAGAGATATGAAAGTCTGAATTCCTTGACTCGTGAATTGATTGTATAGAATATTTTGGTCTCATGACATCTGGGTTGTTTCTTTGTTACTTTATGTGCATTACATGCCTTTTCTGTGTGTACCATGCCCCTGCAGGTTCTCATGCACTACAAGAATACTTCTGGTTAACATGGCATTCAATTAAAAGGAAGATCAGGGAACTGTGTGGTTGGTTGACATCGTGGCAGTAGTATGTGTAGTGAAAAAACAGGCCCTTGGAAGATTGTATCTGTATCACCCAAACTAACATCATAAAGTAGATGAGAAGTTACAAGGTGAAATGGTAGCCCATAAAATCCGTTGGGAATTTTGTAAGGATTTAAAATACAGTTTTCACTCTTAGGAAATTAGAAGTAAGAAGAGGTAATCACATAGAAAGACTGGCAAGTGGAGAATCTTGACAGCTATGTACATTCTTAGATTGTTGAAGAGGTATTTCTTTTTATGGACATATGTCCATTAGCAGAACAAATTGAAGTGTCTGGAAAACAGTTCTGATTTGCAGTCCATTATGTTCAAATTAGAAATGCAGTATGAAGAAGTTACCATTCAGAAAACATTGGAAAGTATGTAAGCCATGTAATAAAAGTCATTAGAGAGAAGTAACTGGCATAGTTATGGCTTAAAAAAAAAAAAAAAAAAAGGAAAGAAGTAAATGACCTTCATGTAAAACTCAGAAAGAGGGCCTGTATTTGCTGCCTCTTGAAACAGTTGTATCCTAGCCATGCTAGTTTATAATAATAAATGTAACAAAAGTAAAGGTGTAGTAGTTAAATGAGCCTTAAAAACGAAGAGTCCGTGATTTGTATCGTATTGTGTCAGGTAATCGGATTAAAATAAACTAATGTTTGCATTTATTTATATTTAGGAGAAAATGAAGTGTAGCTGTTTGAGTGCTGCTACATACATTCCATCCTGGAATGAAAATCACATTGTTTTGACTGCGTTATTTCTGTATCCATGCAAACCATCTTCATCACTCTATAGTTCTTACCTCCTTAATGCAACCGGGGTTGTGTCATTTGAAATTAGTGTGTTTAAGGCCCCTTGGAGAGATAAAGAGGAGCAGCGATTTGAAAAAATGAAATGCTGCAGTCAGAGTTAAGAAGAAAGGGCATTTTCCTGGTAAATGTTTTCCTAAATGGGAGTTTTTCAGTGTGGTGTTTTGCTCGTGTATTTGGCAGTCACTTGGAATCAAGTGCAGACTTGTGCTACATTGTGGGCTTGGCAATGACAATTTGTGTGTGTGTGGTGCTTTAGTTATATTAGCCCTGGAGGCAGAGTTAACACTTGCAGTGGGACAAGAGTATTTGCAGTCATCAGAGAACTTTGCAGTCAGCTTCAATAACATCACTCCATTTTTTTCACTTTTTTTTTTTAACATTTTTTTTGGCAGCAGAGCTCTTAGTAGAACCATCTGTCTTTCTATTAGTGTTTTTGAGTCCTGTTTTGAAGCTTCTTTGCTTGGCAAAGTCACTTTCATCCTTGGAAACCATTTAAAAAAAAAAAAGTTCTGTGGCTCTTTGCCGAAGAAGAGTACTATGCAAAAATTCCACACGGCTGTTCATTTTTGTTCTAAAAGAATATAGTTACTTTGTCTTTGTCTTTAAAAAAACAGCAAACCACAAAACCCCAAACAAAACAAACAAAAAATAAACACATGAAGAAAAGGCAGATATTGGGCTGTACTAGGAGACTGAGTGGGGATAGAGAACAAATCACATTTTATTTTTTTTTTCTCCAGCAATCCAGTTGAAAGTATGTATGTCTTCTAGTTAACAGGATCAGAATAGAAAGGAAACTACTGAAGTAACAAAAAATGGATCAAGCTGGAGCTGCATCTAGTCCAGCTTGAGTCCCAATCTTAATCTCCCACTGCAAGAATTTCTGTCAACAGCAGTCTTGAACTTCATCCTTGAAAATTATTTCAGGCTATAAAGATACAGTCAGCACACACAGAGGTGTTGACAGGTCCTGGCATAAATTGAGAGGTTACCATCCCAAATTTCATATCACTCTTATGCCTTGTAACGGTGTTGGGTGAACTGGGACATCTCCTGGATGTTCAGGAGATTAAGTTAAAATAAAATTAAGTGCAGATGCTGTAGTCTGAACTGTGGTAGCCAAGGAGCTCGTGCTGGTTCTCTTTTGCCAGTTCTGCTGGACAGGCAATAATGAAGGGAGTAACACCTTCTTATGCCTCTGCTCATAGCAGGTTGTCTATCAACACTCTAATTCTCCTGGTTTCTTAAGGCTGTGGATCGCAAACTAAACTGCAGTCTTCAATAACATATCTGCCTCTGGTGTCTTAACTTTACAGTGCCATCAGAAATCTAAATGAGCTCTCTTAAAAACTGATGTGATCAGTACAGTGGGGTTTTTTAATTAAAACTAGTCATTTAGCATTTTAAACTAGAAAACTTTTTGTTTCTCATCTCTGCGAAATACAAAGACGATGTCCATTTCTAGCAATTAAAAAATGTGACAGAACTGGGTAAAAGCAATAGCGTTAGATGTTGTGCCATGGCCATCTTCCAGTTTTGATGACTAATTTCTGCATGTCTTAAGTCCCCTGCAGTATCCACTTAATATAATATTTTCCACTTCCTGACTTGCATGGTTGTGTACAGTTGCTGTGCAGAGTTGAACAGCTAATGCTTCAGACATAGCTGTGTTTTGTTTGTGAATAAAATGTCTCAGTCTTTTTTGTTACCATCTCAGAGACCTTATCTTTTCACCTGCACAAATAGGTGCGTGTGTATGGGCAGAAAAACAGTACTGACTGTGCTGTTTGCTACTTATGCACTTATTTTTACTTCTGAGGGGAATGTCTTTGTGTTTGGGCTCAGTCAGGGTGAAAGCTACTGTCTGAGACAGAGATAGTGTTACACAGTGCAATAAAAGAGAAGAAAACACCACCCTGCAGTCAAAGATAAGAGAGTCATCATGGACTTGGTGGGGAGTAATTAAGTTGGATATAGGTATGCATATATGTGGAACTATATATGGATATAGCTATGATATAGATACGTGGAATCTTTCAGTTTATTTTGGGTTAATGTAATTCCTATGAAGTGTTTGGTAATCAAGATTAAGCTGAATAGTGGGTGCTACTGGGACACCTCATTACAGAGAGGCATATTCAAACCTGACCTCAGAGCAGAAGTAAAAGGGTGTTAGCAGACATTGTCTGCAGAAAAAATTCTGTGTTTGATTCTCCCTCTCCTGTTCAGCAGGTCCAGGGTCAGCTGCCTCCATTAATGATTCCCGTATTTCCTCCAGACCAACGAACCCTAGCAGCGGCTGCACAGCAAGGATTCCTTCTTCCTCCTGGTTTCAGCTACAAAGCGGGATGCAGTAAGTCCTGTCGATTTTTCTTAGCTAGAAGTGGGTATAGGGCACAGTTTCAGGCCAGTCTGTATAAAAGTATCACCTCACCGATGGACAAAGCCTTTAATTTGCAGAGATGAGGGTGGAACAGAGGATTAGTTGTTACCATATGAGAAAAGGCTGTCAGAGATGAAGTATGTGTTTCAACATAACAGCAAAACATTTCACACAACAGGTAGATTTGTGCACCTTCTCTCTGACAGGTCTTTTTGACAAGTGAACATGCTCATGACCACACATACGAACTTGCATCTGAAGAGGAGCTATTTGAAACTTCCAAATAAATTTCAACACTGTTGTAAGAAAACATGTTTTTTCCTGAAGCAGCCTGCTTACTATTTGTGAACTGAGGGCCTATTCTAGTCTCTTTCTTCGCACAGAACTCACATTAATCTCAACAGGGATTCTGCACAGAGATCAAAGATAGCATATGCCTTGCAGTTTGAGGGACTAACACAAACTATGAGTATATTTATGAGAGCCTAGCACTAAAAAATATAGCATCTATTTTTTTAATCTTTGGAAGATTTGTATTGTTCTCTACAATCCCCTGAATTATTTTTTTTTAAAATTTTATTTAGGTCTTCTGTAGGATTTCACATTCCTGTCAACAGGATGATAATAAATACAAGTTAAGGAATAATCAAGGAACTATATGTCCATGAACAGACTTAGCTAGAGCATGAATTTCATAGTCTAGTTTTCATATTTGTGCTTATGCAACTCTTCTGCCATCCGTTTCCTACTGAGTTATCTAGGACTTGCTTGTTCTACCCTTCTCTGTCTCTAGCATGGGTGTTTAGCTTTATTATATCCATGTCAGTGAGTGCATCTGTGTCATTGACTAACTCATGAATTTCATCAGGTGTTTTGAATTACCCAGCACTTGCCACTGCAGCTGTTTTGTAAACTTAGAACATGAAAAGATTTCTTTAGTTAAACTACCTTAGCCACAATTTCAGATTTCTTTCAGTTTCTGAACGTTGTAGATACAGTACTGGAGTGTGAACTGGAGTTTCTTTGTCCTCTAATACCTTTCCCTAATATTGTACAGACTGGGACCACTACTGGAAATTATTGCTCAAAACACTTCATGTCCTTCAGCAGCTGTCGGCTCATTCAGCTCTTCCAGTGATTTCACATGCAGTCTTTCTCAACTGGGAGAAATACTGATTCACATTACAGAATGTTTAACTGAAAGCCAACCTGACTATGAATGCTGCCATAACCGTAGGCCTGGAAAAGGTCAGGAAAGCATCCTGTTAGACCTATCTGGCAGATTAAATCAGTTCCATATTAATGAAGTCCAGTTTAGATAGGAAGAGTTGAGATATTTTTTCCCTTCTTTTTACTGCATGCACGTTAAGATAGTTGTATAGTTCCTCACATCTATGAAGTATATATGACATTACATGTTTAGGTAACCTTGAAAATGAAAGAGAAAAAAGAGCAAAGTTGCTACTGCTCCTGGCAGTAAGGCTTGGAATTAACTGCATGCCAAGGTCTAGGACTGAGCAGAAGCCAGTGGAAAAACAGCTCTGTGTTTGGTGATTCCCTGGCATGTTTGACTGAATTTGACTGAGAAGCTGAGGAAAAGTGATAAGTAGTCCAAGGGATTTCTTCTTTTCACTCACAGTTTAGTATAAACAAAAAAGCATATACGGATTTAGCTACACCTAGAAAGCTTGTAGCAATGAAAAACCTAGCTGCCTTGAAACTACATGTTCACATCAAGTAATGTTTTTGACAGACCGTTAAAATATATTTCTCCCACTTTCCTGCTTGCCCTGCTGTGTATTAGTCCACTTGACAAAGATGTAGTGGACTGTAAACCAAAGAGCTTTGGATAAAACTTTGTAAAGCACCTGAGTGATTTAGGAGACCAGATCTCCACTTGAAGAGTGACAAAGGCACTAGGATCCCAGTCTCAGAGATATTTAGCAAATGCTTGTACTGTACAGTGCAGTCACTTGTGCTGGCTTGAACTGAGCCAGCACAGAACTGCAATGGGAAACATAGAGCAGATTAATTTGCTCATGTTCTGAACAGGTTAAATGCCTAACTTTTACTGAGTTTGCTTTTGAATGCAAGGCCTTCCTAGGAACTTTGGAAGACCACTCTTCTAATGACTGCCATTCTATGTTCTAAATTTAGTTTATGTGCCTTGTGAAAATGGGCCTCACTTCTACAACTTCCTGGCCCTTTTGGAAAAGCTGCCATTTTTTCTGGACTGATATATTTTTCAGAATCATTTTGTATGACTGATAGGAATTCTCTAGCCATGATTCTTTTATTTATTAGCATTAGCAACCTGCACATAGGAATGGTAAAAATCTTCATGGGACAATTCAGTTCCAGTCACAAATAATAAAAAAACTATGAAAATTTTCTTATATTGTTCCTCAATAAATGGGAGTTTTGAAAATTTGGGGGAGAAGGAAGGGAGAATTGTTGCAGCAACCAATATTTTCATAACTAACTAATAATGCTGAGTACATTGATTTTGGATATCTGTTGGGGACACCTTCAAAGGGAAATTCACACTGTGATGTACCCTGCCCCTTTGAAAAGTCAGAAATTCAACAGTATGTCTCAAAATCAGCAGCATGTTATCTTAGGTGCTGCAGGTCTCTTTCTAGTGAGCTGTGGAATTGGTCACACCTGATGGGTGGGTTGCTGCTGTCTGCAGCCCCCATAGCTGCAGAGAGAACCACTTCCAGCTGCTCATCACCGTGCCTCAAACTTCCAACATTCAGGCCAAGCTTCTTGGTTAAGCACTCCCTAACTTGCTTCCATCCAGGCTGGGATAGCAAGGACCCTCTGTTAAAACTGCTTAAACTGAGCTGGCTCATTTCCATGGAAACATGTTGGGAAGGGTTTAAACAAGCAGCTTGGTCACAGTGGTAACCTTTGGCAGAGGGCTGTGGTTGGAGATGGTGGGCTCTTCAGCCAGCACAGCTGCAGCTGGAAGAGGATGTGTGATCAAGCCTTGAGGTCAGCAAAAGAGAGAAAATGATGAATAGCTAGTTACACTGCTGTTCTACTTTCATTCAGCTTAGACAATGAAATCAAATTAACTCAGTGCTTTCTGATTCACCTGTCCCTCCCAACAGAGGGTCAAATGTATATCTCCCAGTGGTTTCAGAGAATGTATGTGGTAGGATTCCTCAGGCAATGCTTTCCAAAGGACTAGTGACCTACCCAGGGAGAGACTGGAAAGGAAGAATACTTTTTACTTTATATGTACTTTGTTTTCTGAGGATTTGGCTGAAAATAACAAAAATAGTTGTAACAGTTAATAGCAGTGGTCTGTTTAGACTCCTTTCATGGCAGATACCTAAAGAAGAGTAGAAGAACAGGGCAGAAGTGTGCTGATGCTTTATCCCCCTATACTTTGCCAGGTTCCAGTGACTGAGGACTCAGGTACTCTCTGACCCGGTGGTGGCATCATTGTGTGATATGTTACTGAAAACAAAGAGGTTTCTTCTTCTTGTGTTCCAACCTGATTGAAAACATTCTAGACAGATTAAATGCTCAAAAGAATACAACAATATCAATCTCTAATATGTGCAGAGCAAATTATTCGATTATACTTTTCCAAATATTTTTCAGAATTGGGTAAATACAGGGAGGAGAGGGGTAAATATTTTCTCCATGGTTACATGGCAGGTCATGGTCTTTGGCTTCGGATTCGATGCACTAAATTCCCTCTTCTTTCTTTTTCTTCACAGCAGATCATGCTTGGGAGTGGCTTGGTTTTTCATTTTGTTTTGTTTTTTTTAAAACAGATGGTTTGCATTACATAAGGGACAATTTACACAAGTTGACACTTCCCCTTTTTTCTCTATGGCATATTGTGTGGTGGTAAAGTTGGCAGAGATAAAGAGAGGAACTTCTATTAGGATTACATTTCTATTTGAGAAAAAGATTCATAATCTATGCTTCCAGTTAATTTTTAACCTCCATCCCTAGTTATAATTGCATATATAAAATATTCAGTATTATTATTTGCAACAAAAGTATTTATTTCTAATGAGAAAAATCAGTTGGCAGTATGTGATGGACTCTATTGTCCACAATTAGCAAGAAAAATACTGGTCACCTATTTATTTGCTCCATGCTTAGTTATCCATGCAGTGTGTTATTTGAAATTTAAGTATTTTTATTTCTATGCAAACCTCTTCATATATATTTTATTGTACACATAATATGTAGTTTTTGTATAGATGTATAATGCAAATCTTTTTATAAAGAGCTGATGTTTCAAAGTGGATTAACTGAGTGACCTGCAGCAAGAGCAGATGCTAGGAGTTAACCCCAGTATCCCAAGTATTTAAAATGGTTTAGCAGCAGACGAGCACCTTCCATCTGAGCTGATGTTGAAAGCAAACAGAGCCCAGTTAATGCGTTTCCCAAAGCTTCCTCCACATTTGGGCTCTACAGATTGGTTCAGATCATTTAACCCTTCTTTTCTTCTCAGTCAGCAGTCCATAACCCTATCATTTGTTACTACTACTCTACTTGTGATACTTACTGGATAATATACGACTCCCAGCATTTTAGGAGTGGCAAGTGAAATGTCAGCTCTGCTGAGGTCTGAGGAGCTGTTGCTGTTGACTTTACTGAAGTCAGATTTCACACCAGATGATACAGATCTGCTAGGGCCACTCTTAGAAATAATTAGAATTTATTTAGAGCTAATTAATATTTGTGAAGTGCTCTGAAAGCATAAAAATGGTGTGATAGAAGAGAAGAAGTTTTGTATTGTGCCCTTTAAAAACTGCATAGTTCTGCCTCTGAGGAGGCTGCTCTTCAGTCGTAGGTAGTGTGATCCTTTTATTAATGCACATATGTATAGATTTGTAAGTGGAATACTAAGGCATGATTGTATCTCCTGTATAGGAGATAATAAAGGGAACAAAATAAAGATTTGGGAAAGCAAAAGAAGCTGTGTCTGGGAATCTAGAAAAGGCAGGAGGAGTTAGGCTGAGAACAGTGTTCTCAGGGTGTTCAACTCTGGGTGTTCTTCAGCAAATGCAAGTGTCAGAATGCACTGGGTCAGAGTGCTTCTCTGTGCTGCTTCTGTGCTTCTGCATTTGCAGCACAATTAACTTTCCACTAAAAGACATTATGTGCCCAAACTTTGTAAAGAAGACGGGTCTTCCCCAATTAGTGGTGCTAAGTAAGATTAATTTTTGAAACTGCACTCCATCACTTCTTAAAGCATTTGATGTTCACTTTAAAAAGGAAGGGAAATGTTGACTAACCACTTAGAGCAGCATGGTATGTTGTGTCAGTCCTGAGGCTTTTCAGTATGACTGAAGCTGTTGAACTCCAAAAAGGTTCTTCTCTGGAAATGTTTTCTAAACTGAATTGTTTGAAGATTTTTAGGATTTGTTTTCTTTTCTCAGGAAACAATAGTTTTGCTAAGTCTGTATTCCCAGGAGTGGGATTTTCCCCAAGTACATTTTCCAGGTTATTTGCAAATTCTCAGGAAAGCTGCTAGGTAGCCCTTTTTTTACTGATGCCTGAGTTATTTTTATGGAAATATGCCAGATTTTGGAAACAGGAATTCTTTTTCTTTGCCCGTTGCTCCTCTCCCCTGTGGATAATTTCTTGTAACAAATCATATTGTGTTCACGGTCAGATGTCATCAGCACGAGGTTTCCTGAAAGCGCTTTAATCACTATTTCAACCATATCCAATTAGGGGGGAAAATGTAAGTATACAGTAGGTACATTGTATGTGTCTTAGATATCAGCTAGTTGGTGCTGGAAGTGTTCTAAATAAAATAATGCACAGAAAGTTATTGATGAAATATCTAATTACCTTTCCAAATTGGCAAAAATGTGCAAGATGAACAAGCCAAGCCTAATAAAATTGAAATACGCTGAATTATTCATCTGTATTCTGAACAATAATTCTGCTGTCTGAAAAAAATGAAACTCTCAGTTAATTGGTTCCTCACACAGTACAATAAAATTAATGTTTAGGAGTTAAATGCCATAAACTTCCTTCAGGAAATTTGCTGATGTATCTCTGTTTTGTAGTCGATCACATGTTTCATTGTTTAATGGAGTATCATGTGGACAATCATACAATTTTTCTTGTGCTCAGTGTCCATGTTTCTGTCTTCTGAAGAGACTGAGTGCTAATTTCTGATTTGACTGTGTCAGCTGACATACAGGTCATTGGCAATCGCCAAATCACAAGAAAAAAAATATTGACATTGCTATGCTTTTATCAGAATGACAAAAATAGGAACCATGTGTTGTGAGGACCACATACTGCAGCTTCTTTATAAAGATGCTAGTCATCTTTCAGGGCTACTGTTTATGCCTTGGAAAAGAACGAGCATATGACTAAACCCTCATGTTCCCCCCAGGATAAGAAAAGAGTAATAGCATTGTGAATAGAAACAGCAAGAAGGAGGAATTTTTGGTAACAACTTTGCCTTTTAGCATACATGAGAATGTGTCAGTTCTGTAAGGCTGCAAATGCAACGGAAGGCATCAAGGCTGCAAAATATAACAACACATCTAAAGACCGTTTCTAAGGGAAAGAATTCCATAGCTCCTGATCTCTGTGTGGGGGCTTCTCACAATAATGTTGATTAAAAACAAAGCAGATAAGCAAAACAATGGGGTGCTAAAAACAGGCTGATAGTTTTAATTCTGTTTCTAGGCCATGAAAGCTGTTTGGTGGTACAGCACTGTTATCCACATTTGCACAATCAAATAAAGGTGCTGATTTTTATATCCATGAGCACGCACAAATGGGTACTCTGGAAATCATAGGATTATTCTGGTTGGAAGGGATCTTAGAAGGCTTGTAGTCCAATCTCTTCCTCCAAGCAGGGTCATCTAGGAGATAGGATCAGGTTACTCAGGGCTTTATTCAGCTAGGGCTTGCAAACCCCCAACCCTGTTTTGACATCTTGCTTTAACATCTGGCTGTCCTCATGTGGAAAATCTGATCCTCTCTTGATTCAGTTTATGTCCGTTGGCTCTTATCCTCCAATCAAACACTGCCAGGAGGAGTGCAAACCCCACCTTGTTGATCACCTTGTTGATCAACCTTGTTGATCACCTCCTCATAGGGATTGGAAGGCTGCTTTTAGGTCCCTCCAAAGCCATCCCTTCTGTGTACTGAATTGTTTCTCTAAAATACAAAACAGACTACTCTCTTTTGGTCAGTACTGTCCAGAACTATCTCAAAGAAAATCAGGGATATCTTTTTGGAGGCCAGGTGGTATCTTCTTCATACTCTTTTTCTTATTTATCTAAATCCCTAATGCCTAGAGCCAGAAGTCAGGGAGCAGTGCTTTCACAGCTTTCCATTACTCTTACTACATGTCCACCATCACACCAAAAAAACAAAAGGAAAATGCTGATGAGGTTGAGGATGAATGAGCTGTGAGAAGAGATGCAGTGGCTTACCTGTCAGTTAGCCATTAGCTGTGATCATTCATTATAAATACACTTAGATGATAAATTGAGAGTAAAATTATTGTGGCTTTTTCTAGAACTTGTCAAAAATTGGGGGAAGATAATGTAGGACTCCTTTTCATTCAACGGAAGCTATTATAAGGAAATGTTTATTCCGGTATTTTTCATGAAATTTAATTTTAGAAATTATAATGTAAGAATTTGGTTTTGTTTCATACTCCATATATTCTTCACTCTATTTCTGTTTTTTCTTCTTTTTCCACAATCTCCAACTTTTTTTGTTCGCTGTCCCTGAAAGACAGGTGGGAGGAAAACAATGAGTGTTTTAAAAATCACAGGAAATAAATGCCCTACTTCTCCTCTTCTGGTATCCCTTTTTTAAGGGAAGAAAATTTCAGGGAAAAAAAATCAGAGTGTTCTATTGTTTCATGTAATCAGGTTCAACTTAAAAATCCTGTCAAAACATTATAATTTAACATCAGCATGTAGCTTGATTTATATAGCAAGTAAGACAATTGTGCCTGCTCTGAAGAGCTTGCAGCCTGTCAGGAGACAAGACAAGACACTAGGGGGGATTACACCATGAAGGAGAATAAATGAGATGAGTGACAGGAAAAGGAATACAAAAAACATCCTAGGAGTTTGGGTGAATGGTGCAACACGCATAATGTTAGCTCCTGTGCTTTTTTTTTTTTTTTAAAGAAAACCTTAATGTTTTTTAGCTTATTAAACTCCTTTGATAAAATTTTGCAAAACATATAAATGGTTTAAGAGCCGCTCTTGTATTTCCACAGGTTTAATATCCATGAACTTGGTAGCTAGTCAGTTGAAAATCAAGTTCCTAAACACAGGGCTGTTATTTCATGTTTTGGGACAGGATGTCCACTTGGCTCTGTACCACAACTTACTTTCGCAGAAAAGTGTTTTCAGTGGAGTATCATAGGAGAGTTCATAGAAAGAGTGGTTTGGAAGTGAATGTACTTTATGAAAAATCCTCTTGTAAGCAAGATCTTGGAAGATTATTTTGGGCAAGGATGAAGGTGTGATTTGAAATTGAAAGAAGTTGCAGTGCATAAATTATCAGGAAAGAGGTTCTGGGTATGTTTATGGAAGACGGACCAGAAGAAGGATAGAGAAATAAAGTATTGGCATGGAATTGAGGGTTCAGCCTTGCATTCTTTCTTCCCTGAACCACTGGTGTTCTCCTTTGCTCACAGTGTCCCCAAGACCTCTAATATACCCCATCAACTCCCCCATATCCCCTTCACAGGTGCTCTTTTCATGTAGTGAGCCTTGAATAATTCTGTTTTTCAAAGTGATGTCACTGAGTAGCTGGAAAATAATTATATATTAGAGAATAATACATCAGCTAATGAAGTAATTTTTAACTTGTTCTCACAGTAAAAATCCTGGCCTTTGATCTGCTCCAGATTTTACCATATAGGGTACTAAAGAAAAACAACAGCAACAAAACTTCTCTCTGATGCCTTGTTTATAAGTAAAGTTCACACATAACAAGAGGCAGTTTGGAACATGAAAGAACTGCACAAAATGTTTCTTTTGGTAGCTGAGAGATGCAGGGAGTACACTACTGCATGCATGCATTAGTAGATTAATAGTGAATTTTGTAAATGGAAATGTAATGTAGTTGTTTGAGAATTTATTGGTGTTCTCAGTTGTGCAAACTTCTGACTGGCTTGGGAAATATCTATTTCTATTAACTGTACGTCTTGCCTCACATTCCTGAAATGTTCCTAGGGCTTGGGAAAAAAATGTAGCCACTCTTTACATCTAAAAATAAGATATTTACTGAAGATGTAATGAAATAGTTAAGACATGCATTTCCCAGACTTCAGAATTAGCTAAAACTGCTCAGTCAAAAACTTCATTCTGTGGGAATAAATTTAAGGATGGTAGACAGATATATCGTGTTCTACAGAAACAGCAAGAAATGTATTTGCCAGATAAGACCTGAGACCTCTGTTAGTATTTTGAGGGGTGGCAGTTGCTCCTGCATTGTGTGATGTGAATATAGAAGAGCTTGGCTTTATCATGGACAGGGGCCCAAAACCTTCCCTGGGGAAGGGCACTGTCTGTAGAGTGCCCACCATGGCACAGTGTTTGAGCATATTCCTTGCTGTTTTGGGATCTGTTTCCTGTGCTAAACCACAAGGTAGCAGAGGATATTACCAAACCGTAACAGCCCAAAGATTCATGATAGGTTGCAGAAGCTTTTCGTTATTGTTTGCTGGTTTTGTTAGTTAAAATTATTGGGGAGCAGCGGAAAAATGTAAAAAGCTTACCCTTTAAAGAGTGAGCTAGCAAAAAACCAATCTGCTAGACAGGTGAGCCTAGCTCTGCACAGATGTAATCTGGTTTTAGGATGAATCTGAGTTTTTGCTTTAGAATTCAGAAAAACAACATTATCATGTATTGGTGTAGAAGTTGCTTTCTAGTAGGAGTCCCAGAAGCATTGCCTACACTTCCAAAGCAAGTGGTTGTGACCATGCATGTGGCCTTGGGATGTGCTTGTGGCCATGGGGACTTCAGCATGTTCTTCTCTCAGAGCATCTCCTTCATATTTCTACCAAATGAACCATAAAGGATAGATGAGCATATGAGAATCTGCCTGGCTGTTTAGGAAGGTGATAAGAGTGGGATTTATAAATTAGCATGATGGGCTGAGGCTTACACATGTTTGGAGAGAAAATGAACATGGGACAGTGCATGAAACCTGTCTTTTAATATGTATGTTTTAATACAAGTCATTCAAAACTAGAAATTTTAATTGGCTGTAAGAATCAGTATCCTAGTGAGAAACTTTTCCCTCATTCTTTTTTTGTTTTGGGTTGTGGGTTTTTTTTGAGTTGAGAAACTAAAAACTTTATCTTCTTTAATGGCTGGTTTTTGATGAAAATGTCCCCTTCTAGAGAGGAGTCTTTCAGAATGATGCCAAGATTAGCCTTTGGGCTCCTAGTGGTATGGAAGCAGATAAACACGATTGACACTGACCCTCTGACTACCACTTCTTTTTTCTCTGTGTCTTCACATGTTTAAGGCCCATGGCTTGAGTCACAAGATAACTCTCCAGAAACTTTCAAGTCAGAGAAATTAGTAATTCAATCCATGATATGATGAGGAAAATGGGTGCCTGAGTTAAAGCAAAGTAAAATTGGAAAGTGTAGAACAATGGCATCCTCTGGGAAAAAAAACAACCAAGCAAATCAGGAAATCTGTTGCCCACTGACAAACATAGAGAGGTTGTGGCCTGGTGCTAATGCAAAGACACTTGTGGATGGGGATGCCTGAGTGGACCTTTGAGTTCCCATTGTTTGGCTGGTAGACCTTGAAAGACTGTGAGGTTTCAGTCAGCAAAGAATTAGATGTTCTTAAATATAAGCATGCACACTTAATTTAAGTTAAATATCTGTTAAGGTGCTTTGCCAGCCCATTTTTTTGCTAGCCCTTCATTTTTAGAAGTTGTGGTATTTAGTTCTTAACAGGAGATCAAAATGCTTGAAATGAAAAGACCTCGGTAAAGAAGGTTGCATTGTAAAAGGAAAAAAAATATTAGCAGTTTTCCTCAATGTGTGTATGCCAACTCAGCTTATTTCTAACATTTAAAAAACATGAGATAAATTTCATTCCCTTTGTTTGCTGTTTCCTGTAACTAAGGCTTGATAACATTATAAACTTTGATTCAATAATAACTAATAATGCTTGTACAGAACACCCTGCATTGCCTTCTTAATTGTGGGGTTTTCCCCCCACTCATTCAAAAAAGCACAATAAAGGGGAAAACTTTTAATCTGCCCCTCTAATAAAAAATACAGGAACATTTAGGTAGATCTTTCTGATAAAGTGTTCTGCCCTTTCCATGGTCTCATTTTAAGTGGCTGTTTTAATGCTACAGAAATCATGCATGTCACCAGAACACAGGGACACAGACAAATGCTCTGGTGAGCCTTATTTCAGTAGAAAGGGCTTAAAGTTTTTATCATTTGGAGAAGCAATATAATGTGTGTAACACTTTTTGTTATTTTTTACCGGTTTTCTTAATAGTTTTGTGCATGGGCTTGTATGAAGTTTATTTTAACAAATCAGATCTGTAAGGAGTGACCAAAAGTGAGCACTCCATACCATTAAAACATACCGGTCTCCATCTCAGTTTTTGTCATCGCAGGTACTTTTCCTTTATAAATGACTGCAGTTTTTCCTAAAACCGTTACTGGGTCTCTATATCTCAAGCAGCACAATGCAGTCCTTACTAAGAGTGAAGTAGTTTTCCTTCAAAGCAAAATTGAATCCCAAGTCATGAAGTCGGTGCAGGGATTTCTCAGGCTTGTATCTGATTTCCTTAACTTCACGTGCTTTTTCCTGTTGTAGGATCAAACCCTGACACTAAAGTGAGATTTTTTTCCTCACCTGAAAGAAAGCAGAGTAGTCAATTGAGTGCCATTTCTGCTCTGTGTGAGGCTCAGTTTACTAACAGTGAGCGGAGTTTGGTTAACTTCATATTCTGGACAAGCTTGTAAATTTGTCCCCTTCTAATGCTGTGATCTTATCAAGGTTGTACTGTTTTCCTTTTCTTCTCCTCCACCCCCATCTTCTTTCTTTCCTTTTTTTTGAAGTGCAGCCTTCTGATCAATGTGCACTTTTTTTTCCCATTTCCCTAAATACATCATGAAAAAGGATGAGGTTTCCGCCTTAATTGCTTGTGCCTTTTATTCACATTCCTCTCTCAGCCAGAATTGTGAAAAGAGTGTTAGTAAAAGGCTGCACAATAGAGCTTTTCATTAGGCCTCAACAAGGCACACAAAAGAAGGCTTTTGGAAAGAGTGAATGCAGGACTTTAATTTGCAGGTGGAGAGTAGATAAAAGGTGCTGACGCCTCTATTATTCTCTTACTTAGGTGACCCCTACCCCGTTCAGCTGATCCCAACTACCATGGCAGCTGCTGCCGCAGCAACACCGGGCTTAGGCCCACTCCAACTGCAGGTAAGTCCGAGCACAATGCAGAAGAGGCAAAGGTTAAGTAAATATGAAAACCACTTTTCTCTTCCATTGCAACACAATGCAATCAACAGGGGTTTGGGGCTGTTCTTGTCTTGTAAAATTTGCATCTGAAGCAAAAGAACCGTCAAATGATACACATTTTCCTTTTACCTTCCAGGAACTTCTTGTTGTGGTTTTTGTGTCTTTATTGTCAATTTAACTACTTTTAGGTTTGTAGTTTAAATTTCTGCCTAGTGGCATGTTTGCTTCCCTTATTGTTGCAGTTTAACCCCAGCTGGCAACTAAGTACTACACAGCCACTCACTCACTGCACCCCTCCAAAAGTGGGATGGGGAGGAGAATCAGGGAAAAAAGAGGTAAAACCCATGGATTGAGATAAGAACATTTTAATAATTGAAATTAAGTTAAATACAATAGGAGTAATGATAATAACAGGAATAATAGTAATGAATGTAATGAAAGAGAGAGAGAAATAAAATACAAGAAAAAGGAGTGGTGCACAGTGCCATTGCTCTCCATCCATTGACCAGTGGCTAGCCTGTCCCTGAGCAGTGATCATCCCCTCCCAGAAAACTCCCCCCAGTTTATAAACTGAGCATGACATTCTCTGGAATATGCCTTTGGCCACTTTGGGTCAGCTGTCTCGGCCTTGCTGCCTCCCAGCATTTTGTACAGCTTCTCACTGGTGGAGCATGGGAAACGAGAAATCCTTGGTTTAGGGTAAGTGCTGTTTAGAAACAACCAAAACATCAGTGTGTTATCAACATTATTCTCACCCTAAGTCCAAAACACAGCTACTGAGAAGAAAACCAACTCTATCCAAGCCGAAACCAGGACACTTTTCCATTAGATCCTTCTGATGCAGGCTGTAATGCTGGCTAGGTGTAAACCACCAAAAGGAAATGGATTGCCAGGCAGAAAAGCTCTGCCCTGACAAGCACTTTTAAACTGCTTAAAAGTTGTTTACATGATTATGTCCTTTTAGGCCCTAAGCTCTTCAGAGCAATGACTGGCCCCTCCTACAGTGTTTTATGGTACCCAAGCATTTTAGGCACTGCTGTAGTGCAGATAATTAGTGATTATCCTAATTTAACACAGACAATTAGAAAACAGGTGGAAATATACTAAAGAATTTTTTTTTTTCAGCTACATTAAAGAGTTGGTCTGGTAGCCAGACATATATGATTTTCAAACTGCTGATACAATTTTAAGTTTTGAAAACATTTAAGGTGTCCATGGGTCTTAATGACAGCAGTGCAGATGTTCCTCAGATATCACTGATCAGCCACACAACCCTTATCAAGTCATTGGAATTAAGCAAGTCCATTGCTGCAGTTTGGATTTTGCTACCTGCCATGTATGCTTTGCTGGCAGGACGAAGCTTAGTAAAATTTGGGACTAAAAGGAAGCCCAGATCCAAGTCATCTGTAATTCTGCATGATCTGGATTGACGCTCTTTTCTAGAAACAAGAAAAAAAAATCCCATGCTCTCCATTGCAAATGTGCCTCCCCACTCTCTATTATTTGCCAAGTCACATGGAAGCAGCAGAGCTTTATACCTGCTTGGAAAGCCTCAGTGTTTATAACCAGTACGTGTGAAATGCATTCTCAAACTCTGTTTGGCCCACATCAGTACGAAGTAGACATCAGATATTTCAGTTGTTTGGCCAGCGTACGAGTGCGTGGGACACAGTGCTGGGGAGGATCTTTTTTTTTTATTTTATTTTATTTTATTTTATTTTAACACAGCCAGCGGAAGTTAGCTGAGTTTCACAGAAAGAGCTGCCAGTGTGTAAGCTGACACATTCCATGCACCACGGAGGTTAATACATTCATTCCTATTGTGCCTTTGTATGAAAAGCTACACTGTCTGTGTGTTAGTTTCTGATTCTGTGAGTTACAAATACCGTAGGCGGCTTAAGAATCATGGGAGCCATAAAAGTCATCCCTTTGAAATGAATTTTGAGGAGTAATGTCAGTATTGATAAAGTGTTTATAATAGCCAAACACACATGAAGAAACATATGGAAGAAAGAGGGGG
>VYXB01010819.1:1511348-1598851 GCA_013397135.1 Pachyramphus minor | reverse complement strand
AAGGGGGGGGGGGGAAGGAAAAACAAACATGGAGCTAGCTAGCAATGAGAAAACAGAGGTCTGAGTCTAATTCTTATTTTTCATTCAAGCTAGTCCTAAAATAATCTGTCAGTGCTCCAGTAAGTTGGGAGAATGGTTTACTTTCATTTCAGGATCGTCTTTGGGCTGTATCTATGCATGCTGTGGGCTGAAGTATTCTGATTAAAATAGGCTTTATCACAATGTCAGTTTTCTTGTTAAAAGGTGGGCTTTGTGCAAATGTGACTGACTTCATAAATATCTTAGGATGAGTTTAGGTTGTGGAAAATTTGAGAACCTCAAAGACCTCTTGTTTCTGTGCAATGAAGAACATTAAAATGAAAATATTGAGCAAATTCACCTATGTTGCTTTGCCGCCTGTTATTTAGTCTGGAATTAAGGGGAGAGTTTGGCAGTCGGTCAGTGGTAAAGGTTCAAATTACTGACTCTCTAGACTCCCTTGAATCTTTCAGACTCAACCTCTAAGGGTATGTTTATGATGGAAGAAAATTAAAGTTGTCTTTCTTCGTGTGTTATTTTCAGCTATCAGTGCAACCTGTCTACTAGAAATTGGACATACTGTTTAACTTCTGGTGCCATATGAAAGAGTCAGGCTAGATGCACTTTGAGAAAGGTTTTATCACACAGTGATACTCAGGATGGCCACAGAGCTATGCTAATATGACTGGAGCTGAATCTAGTGTAGCTGCTAACCTAGAAAGATTATGCCTTCCACACTCTGTACAAATCCAGTTTAGCTCAGTGATGGTGATGACTTTGTTGAGTATCAAAGAAATATTCATGATGTTTTTTTATGAAGAGTTGGTCCAAACCCACCTTTACATGGCATCACAGTCTCTTTCAAGGGGGAACTCTTCAGACATTCCCCTGCATTACATATAACCACAGTGTTCCCTACAAACCCTCTGTCATCTGGTCATCAGACAGTAAAAGGTCAGGAAAGTACAATGTTCCTTCTTTTCTTCTTTTTCTATCGTCCCTATCACTCATCTTTCAGACTTTGTGTACTTAAAGCAGTGGTTTTCAAGGGAGATCAAAGGACCTGACACAATGCTCAGTTTGTTGCTCCCAGCAGAATTCGGTACACAACGTTATCTTAGTGAAGACAAAGCCAAGGAATTTTTCTTGTTTGTTTGTGTAGCGATAAACACGTCTTTGTTATTTCATTAGAGAATTTTAAGTCGGGTCATGGCTTTAGTAGTGTACCATGAGATCAACAGGAAGTACCTTTTTATCCCTGGTTGTCAAAAATTGAGTTTTCTTTTTGTAAATGAAATGCACACTGTATTTATAGAGGAACATCTAACACCTGATTGTTTTCCAGTGGCAAAGAAACTCTTTATCAGTGAAAATGTAATCTCTCATTTTGAAATCCCCTGTTGATTCCCAGTGACGGGTTCGTAATCTGAAGCCCTCCATTTCTCTCCCTGCCTTTGAGTCCCCACTGGGATATACAGATTCTGTCATCTGATATCTGCCACAATTAGCCATACGTGATGGCCTTTATTTTCAGTATCCACAGAGAGATTAATGGCTCAGTGAGAATGGAAACTAAAACTTACATTGTTAGGTGTTGGAAAAGGAATAGATGGATGGGGGGCCATGTTGGAGAAGCTGGAACTAACATGAACCTGTCCTCTGATCAAGTGCTATCCATCAGCCCTGCATATGCACTCATTCCCACATTTAATGACATAAATGCCATTTGAAAAAAAAAATAATTTTTAGCTTTCTTCTGTTAATGAGAAGACTCAGACCTGAACGTTGTGTGAAATGTCATTTTAAAATATGCTCTTGTTTCAGTAAAATCCCTCTTGGTTGACATCTGAGTTTCTTATGTTAAGAAGAAAATACTGTAAAGAATATAAGAACATATAAGAATATATATGAACATATAAGAACATAAGAATATAATAAGAAAATATCATAAGAATTAATAATAAGAAAATATCGTAAATATCATATGGTCTTGTTCTTCAGGAGGGATGCAGCATGGAGATTGTGTTTCAAATGAACTAGAACAAAACTGAACACAGCCTTGCTGCTGTGTTCTGCTGACTGAGGCTAATGAGCCCAAAGTACTGCTATATGCCTTATATGAACACAATGTTTTCCTATATGGTTTGGCAGATGAGGGAATTAAATTCCTCCATCTTGAAGATCAACATTCAAAGCTGTAAGCATAGATATCATGTAACAAGTTTTACACAAGCTAAACTGAAGTGATTATTCTAATACTGGTCATCTTGGGCATTGCCAGTATGAAAGAGATGATTCCAGAAGTCTGAGCAAATTCAGTATAAAATTATATCTGATAATTTCTGATTAAAAAATATTTCCTGCATGCTTTCTGAGCATTAGGAAGCAAAGGACCTGATTGCATGATGAGAAAACTGATAGGAATCTGCACCATTGGGAGTGCAAATGGTTCAGATTTCCCAGATTGCCTGTTTGATAACCAGATAGTGGCAACGACTGATTAATTGGCAGTAATACAAATGCTGTATATACCCATAACTACATTGAAAGATCATGCTGGATGTATAATGACAGCTGCCCGTGTAGTCTTACTGTATGGACATTTTGTGTCCTGTCAAAACAGCAGAGCAGTCTGATGTAATACAGATCTCCTGCAAACATCTGCTCTTGGGAAAAAAAACACCCCAGAAGGTTTTGAGTGGAGACCTTTTTCCAAAGAAAAAGTTTTCTTCCGTGTTCATCTTAGCATGAAACAGGACATCATAATTGTTTTGGTTGTGCTCAACATTATGACCAAACCTGTCACTATATGAATCAAGAGCATACTCACTGACTCATGTCAGTGTACATGTTTGAAAGCATTTTAACTGGGTCTCAGTTCTGAACACCAGTCGTTAGAGGAGTCCTGATTTGTACTTTTTGGCTATTTCTATAAAGATGATGAGTAGATTCAGACCTTAAACGTATCTGGAAAAATAGTTTGGCCAAGTTTTTTAGTCTCCACTTTTTTTGTTACATACTTGGATCAATTTAATTTTTCTTACTACAGAGATACTCTCTTGGTTGTGTAGAAGAATCATACCGAGGGCTGAATTTAATGGAATTTAGCATATATACTCTGGACCATGTTTTTGGAAGAATTTGGCCCACAAGAAGGCACTGACATAAGTGACTTGATTTTGAGAAGAAGTAAACCTGTTTGGAGTTTGAGGGCTTTTCAGAGTTGTTCATCTTGCTGTTACTTAGGTGTTTGACTCATTAAAAATTTTCCTTTGGGAAAGCTTGCTTTTAGATATCTTAAGGGTCAAATAATTATCTGTGGTCTCCATGTTTGTTTTGCTTGAAGGAAATGGAAAGGATAGAGCTATTTAACAGGTATACAGTGACTGATCAGAAGGTAGACTGTTCCAGTGGTCCTGTGGGTATTACATAAAACATCTGTGGCCCATGAAACAAAAATAAAGCGTGAGCACTGCCTGTTCAGTCAGATACCCTTTTTTTTTTTTTTCTTACACACCAGCTTCCATTTGGCTTCTGCACCACTTCAGGAAAGCTACATCTCTCTACTTGCCACTTCTACTTATTTCTCTTAAGTATCTCCTTCAGTTCTATTTGAAACGTTGCTGATGGCAGAACCTCCCCTTGCTCTTAAAGAGATGTGATATTTTCATGCATTAATTGTCAAGCACATTTAATTACTGGGGCTTTTTGCATATCTCTTAACTGATTTCTTCCTATAATCTGTAGACATAACCAGTTTTGACCAGATTAAGTAGTTGACCTTCCAGTGTTACAACACCTCAAACGTGTGAAAGAAGACCCTGAAAAAACTGTATGAACACTGTAGTGATGCATCTGAATACTGAAAACTTTATTCTTTCCTTTTATTGGGGAGTCACTTGATAGAGATGCAAAGACATTAATTATTTTTGATTGAGAAGAAAAGTCCAATGCCCCATTATTGTCTCTACTGAATGTACCCAAGAGGTGGCAATTCTGTATCCATTATTCATTTACTCCCCATTCATGACCTCTTTGGGATATTACTCTAACTTCTTTGCTTACAGGAAGGTAAATTGTTTCTTAGCTGTGAAAGGTTATTCTTTCTATTTGCTGGGCAGTATCTTCTTTTAAATACTGTCTAAACTGGCTTTTCAACAGTGAGAGTTAATATCCATTCACTGTTTGCTTTTTTACTTTACCTGTTCTCATTAATTGGACTCTGACTTAATTTGTAGGGAATGAATCATTAGTGCACGGTTTAATTACAATATTATAATACTCAAGCAATCCACTTAAGCATAAAAAAAGTAGAATTAGTTTTTCACTGCGAGCCCACACATCTGGGAAAAAAAACACAACTAAATGCATGAAAAGTGACGTTTCTCATTAGCATAACCAAGAGATGGCAGTTGTCCATCTGCTGTTAGCTCAGTGTATCACTATGCTGTTTCCGATGGCCATCACAAATAATAATAATAGGAGTAATAAAGCAACATAATATGTGTACATTTTTGTTAGATGCCCTTTGAAATAGTTTTTTTTTTAAATTGCTGCATTATGCAAATTCTATATTCCCCGCTTCTGTCGACCACTTCTTTCTGGCTTTGTAAGGGAATGTGTTGGCCACTAGATGTTTGCCACCTGTTCTGCAAAGGGATAGCCAAGATGGTCATTTTAAAGGAGATCAGTAAAGACCAAGGTGCTTCAACTAGAAAAATGTGGGGCCCAGTACTCTTCATGTAAATGAAACTATAACCATCTAAACAGGGTAAAGATCTCTGTGTGGGTGTGGGGTAAGTTGCCTTCCAAAAAAATTGAACTTTAGAAGATTTCTTATTTTTTTATGAAGTCTTAGTGATGATTTTAAGATGTTCGTTAAGCTATATATAAGTAAGGTGTGAGGTGAGGGGCTATTGATTGCAAAGGCCTTTTTGGGCAATCCCTATGTTTTTAAATGAAAAAAGTTCCTCTCAGGTAGCTCAAAAGCAAGCCGTGAAACACCGGGATGCACCTAGTCCTCACTTTCTGGATACCTGCTGAGAGGTAGAGATTGTGATAGATTGTGTAAAAGCATGAACCACAGAATATACCAGCTCAAATAAATCTTGTTCATGGTGGGTAAATGTGCTTTGTAGTTGGTGTCTAAATAGCCCACACTTGCCTTTGATATAATCTTATAGAATGTTATGGGTAAGGGTAAGTAGATTTGAATGAAAAGCTTGATCACATCATTTTTTCAGAATCCAATTAATTTACTAGGGACAGTCTTTACAGTGGACTACATATAAATGTTTTGTATTTTATTGAGCACTGTGAGTGTCTGAGCATATGCACAGTGGACATTTACAAGCAGTAAGTACACATGATAAAACAATATCATGGCTACTCTGTGGGTTGTCAGATTATAACTCCCTCCCCAGCCCTCCAGGGGAAGGAATTAGCAGTGGTAGCATATTCATGTTATCTAGATTAACAGTCCCTTCTGCATAACTTTCAGATTCCATCCATATCTATGAAAAATGAAAAAAGACTGAAAAATGACCAGCCTATCTGCCTTCCAGTTGTAACTCAGGCCTGCTGTTTGCTAGCAGACCTCTGTCTGCATGAGTGAGTTTTCTTGTAGGTTAAAGAGACTGAATTCCCTCTTCCCCCTCCCTCCGACCCTGAGCCTGCAGGGCAGACAGACAGAAGCACACATATGATTAATACAGCACAGCTGCAGTAGTAACTCATTTGCATATGTATTAATAGAGGCAAAAACAACAATTCAATTACATACAGAGACATTCTGCATACTAAAGAACATATGCAAATAGCCTGGAAAAGGTGCAGCCAGCATTTTCTCTGACTTTCCTGAGCCCATATGGGCTAACATCAGAGCCTAGCTGTTCTCAAGAATCCCCTTTAAGAAGAACCTGTTACAAGATGCTTAGACAGCTATTACTCCTCCCCCACCCCCCACCCCCTGGGTTCCCATTGACGTTGGACATTTGGACAATGGAAATAACACATCTTTTCCATGTTATTTCCTATTTACCAGCATTCAGCTTCGTATTTTTATATGTTTGCATATAAGCCCCAACATGAGGAATCCAGATCTTTTGCCTCGTCTTCCCTATGCACACATTTATCCTGTATTTCTTTCACCTCATCACTTGTGTTGTTTCCATTTTCCTTTTTCCTTCTCTGCCACAAGATTTCTCTTATCTGCTTTGACTTCCATGAATTAGCAAAAGGTGACTGTTTCTGTGCCTTTTGCTTGTAGTGACCTTATATATATCTGATCATAGCATAATTCAGTGATTTTCTGCTAGGGAACTGTTAACACTTTAAATGGATCTAAAAGGTGTCTCAGACAAGTTAACCTGTTGTGACTCAGAGAAGTTAACCCATTGTAGATAGACTGTTAATGTCATGATACGTTGGTCTTTGTCTCTACTAAGAAGGTTGTTCTCAAATGGAAAAGATGAAAGACCACGGGTATTAAGTATTTCATGCTACAGCTGATGCAGATCTTGATAACTGGTACAGAATCTGATTCCAGTAATAGAAACAGATGTTCGCTAAGTCTCACGGGAATTGAATAGGCAGTAGTTTTGAGCATCTTTCAAAAGCAGGTTGAAACTATTCTAGCATTGGAACGTAGGCTGCAGGAACACTTACTTAAAATATAAACAGTTCCTTTATCTGCAAGTTATTCCTTATGTTAGTTTGTGTAACTAAAATGCCCACGTATGTACTCAGTATAATTTTCACATAGGTCATTCGCACACTGGGATATGCAACAAAATGGTAGGCCATGGTCCACACCCAGTACCCCGATCTCTGGAAAAGTGTGACATTTAGCATTGTCCTTCATGGACTAGATAAATAGAGCTCTATTTCAACTTGAAAGGAGGTAACAAGTCACTAAAAACTTTTGGAAACCCGACAAATCCATTAAGATGCCCAACTGTCTTGTTTGGGTGGCAACCCTCTGTGTTTCAAGCAGTCTGAATTACTGGCCATTTGTTTGAAGTGTCTCCGTGGTGTGAGCAGGGAAAAATAGGTCATGCAAGAAAGAGTGTGTAACTGTCTGGCAAGCGTGCTTGTGAGGTCAGGTCATCCTTAATTTCTTTTCTCTTGCAAAAATGTTACACTTCTTTCTTTTTGGGGTTAGCCTGACAGACGGAAGCAGATTACTCCTTGATTATTTATAAGGCATTAATTTTAGATGAATATTGCTGAAGTAACTGACATCATAAGTAGTTTTAGCAGCCAGCAGAAGAGCCTGTTTGCAGATTGGAATATGACAGTCTTCACTTACACAACGTCCTGTCTAGGACAAAGTCTGAAGTGTATGAAATAAGACATGAGAAGTGGAGGCATATATATCAGCTATGACTTTGTTTATACTTCTGTGTGATATAACCGGGACTTCGGATGGTTGGAGTGGTGGTGTCGATGCTGTGAGTTCAACCAGCTGCAAGACAAAAACAGTGTCAAAGTAGCAGCAGTGGCAGCACCTGCCCACCAGTGTTTTAAATCAGGGAGGGCAAAAACCCTGTATTATACTTCCCCAAAGTAACTTCTATTGAGAAAAAAGTAAACAGCAACCTTTTTATGTATATCTTGAGATAATTGAAGATACTTCCCTCTCTATATTGGAAACAGAGAAAACCTGTGAAGTATTTGTGTTTCACAGAACATGGTGTTTTGTGTTTTATATTTGTTTAGAATGAATTCCCCCTGGAAAGGGCTGTATGAAAAATCTGGTAACAAAACCAAAAAACAACCTTTCTTTTTTTTCCCCTACTTTGTGCCCTTTGTGCATTCCAGACTCTGGGT
This sequence comes from Pachyramphus minor, assembly GCA_013397135.1. Taxonomy (NCBI): domain Eukaryota; kingdom Metazoa; phylum Chordata; class Aves; order Passeriformes; family Tyrannidae; genus Pachyramphus; species Pachyramphus minor. The sequence continues at coordinate 1,591,003 of VYXB01010819.1, read as the reverse complement.
TTTGAAAGAGTTGGCTTATGGTACTGGTTTTCCTATTATGTTGTTTGCTCTTTTCAGAGGGATGTTGCTGAAAAGAAGATTATATAATCATGCAAATCAAATTGTATAATCCTGAGCAAACTGTCCGGCGGGGGGAGAGGATGGGAAACCACACCAAGTGGGGCTTGGCTGGCTGCTGGGGGACTCGCTCTGAAACCATAAACTGGGGGGTTACGGGCCTCCTGTAAAACATGAAAGCTGCAGTCAGACAACTGAATTTTTCCGAATATTTTTGGGGTTCATGGTCTTTATGCTGAGCTCTGCCAATAGTGTATATTTACAGTGCCTCAGCAGAACGTCGTGACAGACAAACACACAGGAAAACTGCAGATCACTGACGTGCACATGCTTCAGTGCTTGGGGAACAATGCTACAAATAACAACAGTGAGAAACACTGACATACACAAACTAACTGCTTACTGACACACACTTGCTTCTTTAGGTCCACATTAAATTACTACATTGCATTCATCCTAAAACTTAGCACAAGTTCTCCCTTGAGATCTTGCTAGCTCTGTTGTACCTGGGTCATATGACATACATTGTTGTTAGGTGCAGTTTGGTATAATCTATGAATGTGTAAGGATTTTTAGCAATGTCTTATTTCTTATTGCAGCCTTGTTTATGACCATTCTTTTTTCTTCAAAGTTTAGGTCATTTCCAATTAAAAAGGCAGAATGGAAGATAGAGGTAAACAAACAGAATAGTAAATATGTAAATGGGGAGCGTCTCACTGGCCTATGATATAAATTGCACGTGGCATGAACAGTGAAAGCTGTTAAAAGTTCCTGTGCTCTTATTCTTAACCTGTCTTTCTTAAGTCTGATTCCTTGCCAGGATTATTCCTTGCCAGGATATTTGAGCACCTTTTATGAATGGAGGCTAATATTAGGCACAGTTTGAAACTATGAAATACCTATTTACTGTTGACTGTGGATGTAAATATTAGACAACAAACCACTGAAGTCAGGATTCTTGTTGTGTTTGTTTTCTTTCCAAAGTCATCAACTGAACCATCGTTTCTGGAGATGTAGCTTTCAGAGTGTTAATTATTCTGTTGTGCCTGGATAGCATAAGCCTGTTCCTGAGGTTAAGTCAGAGTGCAGTTATTTCCCCAAGACGTAAGTTCAGTTTCCTCAAATTCCTTTTCTTCTTTCAGAGGTGCTTAATGTTTTTAGCTGCAGTGGATTTTGTAAGATCAATCTGAATAATAACATTTGGAGGCAACTGTACCTGTAGCTCTGAGTTCCCCAACACTAACTTTAAAATTTTGTAACCTGCATGAACTCTACTGATCTCTAGAGTTTAATTCCTAGACTGGCTTCTTAGTATCCCTTTCATTTTGTCTGCCTTATTTGCCTCAAAAACTGCCTTATTTGTTTGTCATTTTTATCAGTGGTCTGTTCCTTTCCATTCATTGTTCAGGTAAGGAGAAAAGTACTGCAGACTGCTGGATTTACATTCCTTAACCCCTTAAGAGACTGGTCACATCACAGATAACTTACCCAACTGGAAATATACTGCAAATTTGTGAAGTCATCCATCTCAGAGGCTGACAAACTCTGGAATTACAGAGAGCAAGGCTGCCAGCAAGCCTCTGTGTTAATTGTCATTCCCTAATGGACAAAAAATACAAATCAAACTGAAAAAACACAATACAAGAAAGAAAAAAAAAAATTAAACGACAGTGTGTGTTTTTAAGCTGGGAGAAGCTTTGAAATCAGTGTCCTATGATTATCAATACCAGAGGAAAGCAGTAAGAAAGTTTCAAATGCTCTCATGGTAGCAGAAAGTGTGATTTTTTAAAAAGTGTTTTCCATCTATATCTGCACCTCCATGTCTTGCTGTTTAGAGTGATTGCTCTTGCTATTTAAAAGCTGCATTATACCAGAGGCTTCTAGCTGTACTGCAAGCTGTACTTTACTTTAGTAACCACAGCTGTGCCACATACTGCACCAGCGGTGGCTGACAGGGGCAATCTGTTTGTGGCATATTGAGGGAGTCAAATTGTCTTTGGGGACTGCTGTGGAGTGGCTTTTTTCAGTTTCTTCCTGTAGGTACAGTATCTGTTTCTCCCGAAGGGACCTGGGGCTGCCAGTTTGTGTGCAAGGGAATGAGGTTATTCCCTTAGAGATGTGGGGTGCCACAAGGGGTGGTACCTGTCCCCCTGCCTGACGTGCTCAGGGGCCCAAACAGCAGCATCCCTGCATGCCTCCCTGTGGATGCTGTGCTGGGGAAGTCTTCAGCACACCTGGGCAGCAAGGCCAGTGGCTCTCTGCCCCTCTGAAGGTGAAGTGTCCACTCTGCCGGTTACTCCTCTCCCCACACTGGAGTGCAAAAATTGCATCTGGCAACAAAGCCTTTTCTTTTTGTTTTCCAAGCTCTTCTTTTCCCTTTCATGGCTCAAAACACTCTTTCCAAAATTGTAACAGTGTGTTCTCCGTTAATACACCAAAACATTGCAGCTTGTGATAGTGTTTTTATTAAAGTGTTTTGGGCCATTACCATAGAATACAGCAGCATATTTATTTCATTAAGGGAACCAAATGGATCTAGCGGAATTTGGCAAAACAACATGGCTGAAGTCCTAGTTTATCTCTGGTGTTGATTTTACCATTAAACTCTGAACTTCTGAAAATTAAAAAATTCACAGTAGAAACACTAATAGGTGTGCTACATTTTATAGTAGGTTAAACTGTCCTTAAATATCACTCACTTTCTCCACAGTAGTTCTGCGTTGGTGTTTGTTCAGTATTCCAATGTTTACTTTACAGACTTGGGGCTTACTGGTGCTTAGGTTAAGAATCGTAGAATGGTCTGGGTTGGAAGGGGCCTTAGACATCATTTCGTTCCAGCCCTCTGCCATGGGCAGGGACACCTTTTACTAGACCAGGCTGGCCTTGAACACTTCCAGGGATGGGGCGATGGGGCAGCCACAGCTGCTCTGGGCAACCTGTTCCAGTGCCTGTCAGTGGACAATTTATTCCTAATGTCTAATCTAAACCTACTCTCTTTCAGTCTGAAGCCATTCCACCTTGTCCTGTCACTCCAGGGTCTTGTAAATAGTCTCTCTCCATTTTTCTTGTGGGCTCCCTTCAGGTAATGATAAGGCCAGAATTTGGTCAACCTGAAGCCTTCTGTTTTCCTGGTTGAACAATCCCAATTCTCTCAGCCTTTCGTCATAGGAGAGGTGCTTCATTCCTTTAATCCTCTTGTTGACCTCCTCTGGACTTGCTGCAAGAGGTCCATGTCCATTCTGTGTCGGGGACCCCAGAGCTGGATGCACCACTGCAGGTGGGGTCTCACCAGAAGAGAGTAAAGGGGCAGAACCATTTCCCTCTTACGTGTTTATACCTTCCATTTAACTTGCTCTCCGGCTGTGCCAGTAGTTGCTTTGGAATATGGTTCCTTTTAGGGCTATCCACCCTACTTGCCTATCAACCCTACTTACCCCATTCCCATTATCATGGCAGCCTTGCTTCTTGATGAACAGTGGTCTGATATAGTGGTGGCAAAAGTAATTTAGATGGTGTGTATCAGTGTGTGTTTGGGAAAGATTTTTAAAGATCCCTGAAGGGATTTGGGAGCCCATCAATAATTAATTTCTTACGGTGGCTTTGAAAATAGGATATGCAACATTCACACTTAATCCTTCCTCCTTTCCACAGCTGTTTTATTTTTTCTGTGTTTTGTTGTGTGGAAAGGAAACAGTCATCAAAATTGTATCAGGGTGTTTGGTGGTGAGGTGGTATTCATTTGGTAACTCAGTTTTCATTGGATGCAGTGAAAGAAATGAGTACTTGGCATTTCCTACCTCTTGTCCAAGCTGGCCAAACTCACATTTGTGTGGTAGCTTGTGTTTCACTGTATCATGACTCCTTTCACTTTAAGTGGGGAAAAAAGACAGAATGAATATAATTTCCCAGCATATTGTGTTGTGTACTAGGATGTCATATCCCACATACTCATCCCTTAGAATTTTATTGTCTCACTGGTGTGGGACTTCAGCCAAATTCAGTGCTGCCCCAAAACTGGTGCCGAATACCCTGATTTCTATCCTACTATGTGGGCATGGGAAGATGGACCTGTATGCATGACCCAAGCTCAGACAGAAGAAGGTAGAGAAGAAGAGATTCTGAAAGGAACCATGGCCTACTCAGTTAAAACTCTAAGTATTACCCTTAGATTGAAGCATTTTCTCAAGTCTGAGTGATTTTTTATTTTTTTTGCATCAGTTCATTCAAATTACTTCACATTAATTGCTGCTCTGAAGTAGGTCCTTAAGGGATCTAAGATAGGTAGGTGCTTGTACAGCAAAAGTTTCCTATCACACTGGGTGGCATTACAGGTGTTATTTCACTAAAAGGTATTATTCCCCTTCAAGTGTAGAAAGAAATTACTACTAAAAACCGAGGAAATGTTAGATTTAAAAAAAAAAGCTGATTTGTCACTTTGCTCATTGACTATGAACTGAATAGACTTCTAACCCTTAAAATACTTTCTCCCCCCTTTTCCTTTTTATTGCCTGGAATCTTAAGAGCTTTATCATTTGCAGTCATAAAATGAAAATATACACCAAACCCTCAAAGGGCAAGTATGAAATTAAATTATATTTGGGCAGCTGTAACCTTTTAAAACGATCAGATTCCAGTTAATGTATTTCTTCCTGTTCCGAGTGCTGCCATGGTGTTTGATGGTGGGAAGCAGTCCAAAGGGCATTGGGAGATAATAAATTCACTGGAAATTTCACCCTGAGGCGAGCCTCGATACACCAAGGCTTCCATTTAGCAGGACTGACCTAAAAATCTTGTCACATCCAAAGGTCACTTAGGTTGGGGTTGGTGTGTCCCATCTATCTTTCCCTGGTGCAAAGAATGACAGCTGAGCTCATAAACAGCCATCGGAATATGGAAGACAAGCAGGGGGGAGAGGGAAGAAGGATAATACCACTGACAACTTCTTAGATTTCCTCTAGGCCAATGAGAACAGATTCTGTCTTTGGGGTTGCTTGTTTCAGCCATTGCAGAAATGGCAATTCAAGTCAAAGAGGTTACAGTTAACTGTGGTGGTGTAAAACAAGGGATTCCCCACGTGTCTGCAGATGCCAAGTAATCCTGCACATTACACTGTCCCTGAACATATCCAATGTGCTGCCAGTCTTGTTAGTCAAAGCAGTGTACAGTTTCTACAGTGCCTTACTTTCAAGGAGAGTCAGAAATCTAAAAGGCTGTCAGTGATGACACTGATAGCTTTCATCTATAAGAACAATGGTTCTAATGGAAACAGTTGGGCACTAATTACAAACAATACTGGAAGGTAAGATATTTTCAATCTCATGAGAAAATCTGTGATGTACATCCTCTAGGATGTTGCTTATCCTAAGCTTATTAAAATCAGTATAATCCTCCCACACAGCAAATGGAAGCAAAAGGCCTTTCAGGATTACTGTTGTCTACCAGTCAAAGTTCTTTCTTCTGCAATGGGAAGCCCTAGTGGATCCTTCCTATGCTTGCAGTATATTAAATACTGGGGACAGGGCTCAGAGTTGCATAGTACAAGTGTATTTGAAGGACAAAGATCTAACTTGCCATAATTGATCTTACTTAATTGGGGATGAGCCCTGCAGCATATGTCCGTTGTATCCTAACAGTGTGAATCTCCTTCTCAAAATTCTGTAGGAGGAGAATGAGAAAGGCTGGCTGCCAGTCACTGCTGGGATGCAGGCAACAAAGATTCCTTCTTCTGCATCCTGCCTTGGTTGGAAAAAGAAACTGTAGTTGGTGTTCAGTGTCCTTCTGAAATGTGGTAACACCCCACTGTTGGAAGAAAAATACCTTGTATGGTGTAAGCATTGGTCTGGTTCTTTTTGAAACATTAAATTGAAGATAAAAATTAAAACTAACTCATTTATAAAATCAGTGTAACCTTGGACATGTGAGAAAAAACTCCGAATGAAACACACATGTTCCATAATTTGCAAGATATTGAATAAGTTAAGTTTCTAACTCCTTCTGGGAATTTGCTGACGTCTCCCCATGGATTTTACTAAATCAGATCCTTCTGAGGAGGATTGTAAATTGTATGTTCCTTTGCTTGTTAAAACTAAATGGAGTATAACTGTTATTTTCAGAAGTATTTCACACATTCTTACAAACATACTATATTTGAGACAAACACAGTAAAGAAGGGCAAGATTGGCCAGCTGTCAGTGTTTGTCTTCATTTTCCTTGGGTTCACACTCTACTTTATGTTAACATATATGTTCTCTACACAAATCCAAAGTAATTTGCAGGCAACTTTGGGGGAGTTATATGCCCTTTCCCACATGTTCTGTGCTGAAAATGTAGCTGTGTGCCTCACCAGTTGTACGGCTTTGAGGAAGACAAAGTCGCTTTCCATCTGACTTGTGTAACACGAAAAAAAGGAAATGTGTATTTTTCATGAGTTTCAGAGAGGACAGATATATTTCTCTTTAAAAAATTCCGCTGCTGACATGAAATTTAAAAAATTACATAGACACGCTGAACACAGACTAGATAGTTTTTTCCTTGTTTGTACTCAGGATGGTGGGATGAGAATCATCTTTAGCCATGGTTGCCTAGCATGTGTAATTTATCTGGCATAAAGTTGCAGATCCCATTCCAGTTTTTATAAAGGGAGCTGAGGGTGATTAGCTCAAGACTGATCAGGTGGATTCCCCACTTATTCCCAGGTTGTGTCACTTTTCTACTGTGGTTCAGTTTCAGTTTTCATTTGCCCAGACAATTCCCATTAGTAAACAAGTAACACTGGACCATAAAGTCAGAATATTTCTGTCATTGCTGCTGGGTCTTAAGACCAACTGACTTTATATTTCTGTAGTGGTTGGAATTTGGGAAAGTCACTGAGTTGGAGTCAGTGCAGATGACTTTTTAAGTGCCAAGTGTGTGTGGCTTCCCTGTGTCAGTTGAGTTTTCTGTCCTCGGGAAGAGGAGATATCCCATTTCGCTGGTCTCAGTACGTTGCTTCCCTACATTTTCATAGCCATGTTCATCCCATTTCATGCCAGATGACTTTGGAAAATTGTCAGCGGTCCTGAAATATGTTAATCTTGTTAAATACATGATGGAAATATAGATGGTGAGAATAAGGATTGCATTTAATGCCTGTGATACTGGCAAGTGTTTTTACGTTACTTTAGATGCTGCTTTTATTGTAGTGAATGTGATCACTTTGACCAAAGGCCTGTGTTATGCCATGGTGTTAGCTGGAGAAGCTGAGAGATATTTTACAGTTGCTGACTTTGGCAAAAACAAGAAGTATCCCAGTGTAATGGAGGACTTTACTGTTTCTTGCATTATTCATGCTTCCCACGCTGGAGTCACAAGCACTGGGTAGTGTTAATATTTGTCACGGAAAAATTTAATTGGCAGAAATGTTTCATATATTAGCGATAGATGGGAGGACCCACTAGAGACCTTCCCTATTCTGGACTGTTATGGATTCCTTTAGCGCTATCCCTGATCGTGGTAAAGGAAGGGATTGTATGGAGTGGATCGTTGCTATATGGAGGGGAGTGAGGAGGATCCCTGCTTGACATTCCCAGTCTTTCCTGGAACGGAGATATATTTACCAGTTGCTAACTGAAGAAGCAATGAGTACTGTTCACCCTCCCACTGCAATGAACAGCCAGTCTTGGAGCAGCATAAAAAGGGTCAATCAAATAGGTCGTACATCATATGAGGAGGCAGATGTTAGAACATATTGTAATGGATTGCTGTGCGGTGTGTGAGGATGGCTTGTGGAGCACGGGGATGGGGGGAGAGGAGCTATCAGCAATGTTTTCTGTTGTGGTCGCTGAAAATATCCAAATTTTTGAGGAAAACTTCTGAGGGCAGGAAATTAAAGCATTAGCATTCCTGCTATGTTAGACTTGTGGGTAGAATGACGGAGGTAGAAACGGAATAGAAGCATGAGTTCCTCTGTAATACTCCGTGTAATATGAATAAGTCTAGGTATTATCTGTGCTTTGCCAAAGTCAGTGTTAGCCTTGGAACGTGTGAGTATTTTACCTGAAAAAAAAATTACTGAGCTTCAGACTATATTAAACACAGAACTGCTAAAATAGCTTCTATTTTAGCAGCGCCCCTAATTCACACCCACTCAAACACCTCCTCACTCGTTAACCCCATCATCAGACCCAAGTAACTCAAGTGAAATGAGATGGCATTAGGAATGAGGTAATGAACAAAGATTTCTGGATAATGTTATTACTTCATGATAGCAGCTCTTGTTAGTGTGACTACAGTGAAAGCTTCTCGGTATTTCCATTGCAAACTCTTTGGTACTCCCACCCCTTCTGCTTTGCAGACGACTGCTCAGCCAGAAGCAATTTAAAATTTGCTTTTACATCGATTTTGGCTCTTGTTTTGAATCGAAAGGAGTTTAGTGTTTTGGTACTGCTTTCTAAAACATAAAAATTGCTGGGGTTTTTCCTCTTAATCCAAATTTCCAAATGAACAATTTAAAACATGGATTAGCTCTTTTTATAACCCAGCCACGTTATTAACAGTTGAAAAATGTCTCTTAAGTATGCACAGTAATTTCAGTATTTCATGGTTTTGGACAAGCAGATCCATCTTTATGTTATAAAAAATTCCATAATTCCATACTTAAAATTGGTGTGAAGTGGACAATTTTTGAAAAGCCCTGTTTTCACTCAGGAGTTTTATGTCTTTTTTTTTTTTTTTTTAATTTTCTCGGTGCCTCAAATAAAGTTGTGAAAATTAACTTTAATGTTGTCATGGATGGATCAGATGTACCAATGGATTATAGAGCCTGTTACTATTTAGTTTTAATACAGTGCCCATCACTGGCTGTGGAACGTGTGGCTGTGTCAAATTCCTTAAGAGATGAGTAGAGGTTGCAGCCCTGTTACCAGTGAAGGGTATCCTTTTTGCCTCAATGACAGGAATTTGGAGGGATGTATTTCTGCATTCAACCTCTGTAGTCTTAAGAACAAACTTGTGAAGAGTTAGAGAGGGGACACTTCCATAAGGTAACCCCAGGTAAGCTGGAAGAGTCTGGGACTTGACAGCTTGCATCAGGATGGAAGTGGGGAAATGTGGAGAAGGTTGCATTTCCCTTTTTCAGATTGATGATAAGAAGTAGAAGTTTCACACTTGGTGTGGGAACATGAGGCTCCAGCAGCTCTTTGTTACCCACTAGAAGCAGCCATCGTATTCCTCTTGCTGTGTATGAAGTTCCCAAGTTCATCACGGAAGTTCTTCCACTGATGTACATGTGAGGGACATGAAAGTTAAAGATATAATTCCCTTTGACCTTCAGTTGTACTGTTGTGCCTACAGCTTCTTAAACCTCAAGTACAACATGTGCCAAAAAAGGAATGTTGGTGTGAGTTTCAGGTCAGATTTAGGGCTTTTCGTGATGTCTGACCGTGCAGGGTCATTGGACTTTAGTGTTCAAGGTTTCATTGTAGTGAGAGTCAGAGACTGAGGGATTTCAGATGTTTTCAGAGACCACTTTTGGGGGAACAAAGCCTCTAAGAATTAAGAACTAAACTTCTGTACATGTCCTAATGAAATATGCAAAGTGTCACTCTTCCCATTACATCAGTGTAAGCATGGAAATAGTGAGATGAACCAGAAAACAGCTTCTTATGTTATTTCCTGAGAAGTTTGCCAAAGCTTCACAGAGGTTTCAGGCTCTCTGGAGCTTTATGGGCTCCATTGGAGGGGGAGTTTTACTGACCACACCCATTTTTATCATAAAATCAAAGAATAAAAAGATTAAACAGCTATTGAATTGTTTCTGCTACTTCATTTTCTTAAAGGAAGACTTGTCTATAATTAATCAAACTCCAAAATAATGGAATTAATTGAGTGCTTTTCTACTCTCTCAGCTCTTCTCAGCCATTTTGTTACTAAATAATGGCATGCCCCTCCACATACTCTAACATCTCTTTGTAGGCTATCATGTCCTAACCTTAAGCATCCCAGTTTAACAAACTTGAATTTGTGTTTTTAAGCATCTAAGTTACCCAGTTTATACAATGGGACTAGTTTGAAATTAGGTACTCCAATGAGTTTGAAGTGGGAAAGGACTCACTGTTGACAACATTAGGAGGAGTCTGACCAGAGTGAAACTCAGCAGGTTTCTGCTTTGGAACACAGATTTGCTCTGATTCAGTGAGGCTCAAAATATTCTAGTTCAAAGTTGGGGCAATTTCTATGTCTGTGGTTGGAATTACAGTGTCCTACAGGTCTAGTGAGTTTGAGTGACCTTTTCTGCAAGCTTTGTCTTTAATACCTAGAAAACAAACACTTTGTTTGTTTGTGTGAAGAGGGGATTCCATGTGGGTTAAAGCTGAAGGAAAGGTACGTGTGAGCTGGAGCTTTCCACAGTTCTTGTCATATATTCTGCTTTTATGGAAAGGGATCACAGTGTGCTGTTGGGAAGGACAACTGGTGCCCTGTACTGATACCACGACTTCACAACAGGATCTCAAAGAATGAGGTAGGACTTGTTAGCTTTCTGAAGGACCTGGGGAATGAGCATGAAAGGCAATGAACATGAAAAATTATATGAGAGATAGAGGGATGTCATTGAACTTATTTGAAAACTTCCACTGCAGGACTGACATTCTCCCCCAAATTAATGACCTTGCTCTGCTTTCTCCACCCCCAAAAATAAAATAACTGATGCACCTGAATAGAGATGCCATGTCACTTCCTATTACTACTTCCTGCTAAGGAAAAAGGGAAGGAGAAAAAATGTCTTCAGAAGTATTCTAGGAATCAATTTGTTTCAGTTTAACTCTCAGAATAAGTACCTATCCTTCTGTAGGTCAAATGCTCCATCTATCACTGGTCCCTCACTTTCAATATTCTTCTTCTCTCTCTGTGTTCTTTTCAGAGAGGCTTGGCACAAGGGAAGCAGCTCAAATGCTTCCCTTTAAGGTATAGACATCACATTCTGTCCTCCCTACCCAAGCTGGAAGAGAGTAGCCATGGCTCTCTGAGCCTGTGAAAATGAGCTGTGTTGAAAGTTGATTATGACAGATTGAGAGTTGGTCAATCTCTGTCTCCTGTGTCTTTATCCAGACCCTTTGACCACATAATACAGCTCAGTTCAAAGAGCAAATTAAATTTTTGAATGAGCTGGTTGGATGTCACTGAGCTCCTTTATGCATCAGATAACTGAGGAACAATGTTAATTTATACCTCCAAGGGCAACAGATACAATGATATGATTCTTTAGGTTTAGAAATATTCTGAACTAAAGACTAAAGAATAGAAAAGTACGAAGACTCTGAAGTATTAAAGTATAAAAACTATAAAGACTAGAAAGAATATGTTTCTCATTTCACTGTTTGATATCATGATTAACAAAGGAAGATGTAACTATGGGGGAGCTTTAGAATGTATTCGGCAAAAAATATCCAAGTGTAAATTTTTATATTTATTTTTTGTCCCCTCTTACAAACAAATTTGTCAGCGTTGCACTGTTGCTTCTGGTAGGTGATTATCATGTTTTTGCTACCTTTAATGAGGGACATCAGTATTGTAGGACTCTCTTCTTATCAAAACTTGTCACAAAAGAGTTTTTAGAGGAGGCTGAGTGCTATGGTCCACACATACTGCCAAATACCTATTTCACTACTTTATTCCTGAAGAAGAGGAGGGACAAGTCACTGAGGAATCTTAGAATCATCAAGATATAAGAACCTGATGCCATATCAGCATTCAAGTCAGCAAATCCATGTTCTTAAAATAAGAAATGCAGTTGACCTTAATCTTTCTACTACGAGCTCTGCACTTAACTTCAGGAGAAATAGAGTATTCAGATTTGAAGTAATTAATTCAGTATCAGTCCTAAAGCAGGCACAGAGTTTTCCTGACTTAATTCCCTGTTGAATACAACAACTTAAAATGCAAACAGAAAATCTATAAATAAAAACTGGAGAAAGAGTTGCTTAAGGAAATGTGTATAAAATAGTGAAATGCCTTAATTATAGCCCGGCAATCTGAAATATATAGAACCTTATTTACAGTAATTCTGCTGGCAGTGTTTGCTTGTTAACTACTCTAGTCACTTAATGGATAACAATGAATGATTATATACAGTACCAGTCAAGTAAAGCAAGGCAGTATGAAATAAGTATTTTGTCAAATGGCCACTCATAGAATTTTGGTCTCTCAAATGAGATACTATACTTACTGAAGTCAGGTGCTCTGAGCTAGTTGCCAAAAATCTGGAGATATGTTTATATTTATATTAAAAAAAAAAGCTCTTGGGAAACATACTTGTGGTAAACAAATAGGCAGTAGTGAGTTTTTTCCTACAAGAGTTTAATGTCTGGGCCACTTTACTGACTTCAGGCTTCTAATTTGCAAAAGCTGTACTGGAACAACAGTCTCCATGTGGAACCTTCACACAAACACTTCATCTTCATTACGGGATAGTCAGCTCTATTCTGCATTACAGAATAGTCGGTGATAAAGGGAACGCAGTTTACAAAACAAATGCCCCTTCTTAAGTTACACATCACTGTTGTTTGTTGGTCTTCTACATTACCACTGCCCATCTTACTGTAGAATGTTTAAGGAGGATGCTGTCAAAAGTCTGTCCTTACTTTAAAGAAATCCTTTTACCTTTTTTTTTTTCTAGCAGAAGAACTTCCATTGGCACAAAAATAATTCATAGTAATGGTAGCAAGAATACATTATATTCTAGTGCTGCACAGCAAACTATAGGAATAAATTGTTGCCAGCTTATTTTTTTTATATACTTTAAAATATGTACAATATTAATTACTTTCCTTGAAGGGGACACTGTTCATCTGTAACATTTCATGCAACAAGCTTTCTCCAGAAGACATTATCAAATTTCCTCTCCAATATGCATTCCATATAGTCACTCTATTTCAATTACTGTCATATGGTGTGAACATGGTATGTATGAATATGTAGGCCACTTGGGCAGTTTTCCAGTTAAAATCTCTTCATTTGTAAAGAGCAGGCAATCTTAAACACACAGTTTGCAATGATATTTTGTCACAGAAACTAACAGATCTTATTAGCTTGTGATGGGAAGTGTCTATTGATAAGTTCCTACAGTTACATCCTGTAGAAGGATTGTCTTCTTGTTAAGGCGTGGGACAAAGGAGCCATGAGGTCTAGGCTCTAATCAGGAGTTTCCTACAGTCTTCCTGTGTCACCAGGAGCAGTCAGTTGATGTCATGGGTGCTGGTTCTCACCTTGCTAATATTTGAATAACGTTTATCCATTGGCAAAATTAAAGGCTGCTTTTCAAGGAAAACTGAATTGCTTAACATCTGAGAGTGTTGGGGTTAGTGTCTTTCCCATAGAAGGTACCATAAATACAAATGTAGTTGTGCTTTAGCTGAAATGTTTGTCCTATCCATCAAAATTACATCAGTTTCTAAGAAAACTCAAGGAGCTACCATAAATTGTACCTGCATATTTTGCTTTATCCACTGTTGCTGTTCTACAAGCAAAGCAGGCATTGTTTTTAATGTACTGCAGTAGAAGTCTTTATTACTCCAGATGCAAACTTACAGCTCGTTCAGGTTTTCAGTGACCTGGACTCCAGCCTTGTTTCTGGATGCCAGGGATCCCCCGTTGGTCATACCATGGAAGTTCCAAATAAGAAAAGAACTAGTGCATTCATCCTGGCACGGGCAAAGCGCTCCTGTTGACTACAGTGAGATTATTCTCAGGAATAAGGGCTGCAGGCCTGGAACCCTAGAGATCAGCTACCAGAATCATATTTTGTGGAGACTTGTGGTTACTGATTCTAAAAGTGATGTTTTTCTAATATGAGAGAGATTGGTGGTTACAAGGCTGTGCTTGTAACTTGCTTGCAAGAAGTGTATAAATGAAGCCTTGTTCTGTTTGTGAATGCTTCACAGTTTTTTTAATGAGAACTTGTTTTTCTACATGTTTCCTTCTAAGTCTCAAGTTTTTTTAAGGCTAGAGGGACCATTAGATTGTCTAGTCTGACAAAACAAGATGTAAAATATTATTGGGCATAATAAACTCCTTGTTTAAAGTTCATCTTCCTAAAACACATCTGATCTTGACTGAAACATCAAGTCAGAATTTATCTAGGCAGTTCCTCCAAGTGTTACCAATGCTCTCTGAATAAAAGCAGTATATTACTTACCTATTAACTTTCCAAGTCTTAACTTTCAAATATTTATTACTGTTCCTTGATACATGATTTACTTACCTGTCCTTCCTCCCTTAGGCTAAATATGGAGCATAGCGAGGATGGGAGTTTTCAAAGGAGGTTAGGTGGTTTCTGTGACCATGGGAAAGAACAGTGTAGCTTTCAACATTTAGTGTGTCTTCTCTAGTCTCTGCATGGTCCACAATTTTGGGGTGAATTCATCCAGCTTGCTATTTTTTGGTCGGTGAATAAAGGAAACTCTGGTTCAGGCAAGGTCTTCTGCCAGAGAGAGTCTCTCTGCACCTTGGCACTGGGAGCCAGGGCAATTTCCAACAGGAACTGATTTGATAAAGGCAAATGGTAGGTAGAACAGTAATAATTCTCCAACTCTGTTAAGAATTGTAAAGAACAAAACAAAATAAAATAAAAACCAAAAATAAACCAAAATACTGTCAGTACATCTCAGGATCTTGACCTCTGTTGTTATTATGTGACATTATCCCAAAGTGGAAGCTAGCAATTCCACATTGCAATGGGTTCTTTGGGCAAGGTTTTAAAGTAGCTTATTGACTTTGTGTTCAAATATTATCTTTTTTTTTTTCCCTGAAAATCTCCCAGTTGATGCAAACAAATGGCACCTTAAAGCCTTTGCTGAAGTTTAAATGTACAAATTAGCATGTCCTTTTTAAATGTTTGACTAACAATCTTTGAAGGAAACTCAGACAAAGAAAAGATGAAAATCTGGCATTTGTTCCTTTCAAGTAGGTAATGAGAAGCTAAATGAAGAACTTTTTTCATATATCTAGAAGGCATTGCTACCAATCACTAATGAGTGCAGCTTTAATTCTAATTTCTGTAGTTAAGTTTTTATCTATGTTGTCAGTATTTTTTAAAAATCTCTTAAAAACTATCTTACAGTAGGATATATGTCAAATGTTCATTTAAAGTGAATTCCTTTTTCTTCCAAATTCCTCATGTCCTTTTTTTTTTCAATTAATAAAACACCTGAACAGATCGAAAATTAATTCTTTCTGCTGCAATCAAACACTTCTCATGCCTTATATAAGCATAAATTTTAAGGTAAAGAAAATCAAATTCATGTATTCTAAGTGAGAGAATCTCATTTTGTACCATTTCCCCCTCCAGATTATGCAAAAAACAAAGAAGAGGGCCATTCATGTGTATATTTTTAATGATGGGTCTCAGAATGAGAAAGAAATTGAAGTGTTGGATCAGTCAGCAGTTCAGACACTCAGGCACAGTGGTTTGTAAATTCATCGCTGTGGTATCTTCCCTGAAAAGCTAGTTTATATCAGAAACAAATTTATTGCAGTAACTGATTCAGTTTCCAAAGCCACCTGTCTCTATCTCTCTGTGGTTTTTTTAATAACAGCTCTTAATCTCTACTGTTCACTAATAAAAATATTTTAATAAGAGATAATACTGTAATCCAAATGCCTATAGGTGCTTGAATCAACTATCTCTGCCTATGTAATTGCTAGCACTTTGTTCAACCCTTTTTAAAATTGCTATTAAATCTCATTCTCATTTTCTGTATTAATAGAACAAGAACTCATTTTTAGTGTACCCTCCAAGCAGTAATGAGCATTGTTAACATGTAACAACAATGCCCAAGGGGAAAGTTTTCAAAGCTGGCCTAACCTTAAGGCTTTTCTATTGATGTACTACAGAGTCATCAAGCCAAGAGCTCTTAGAGCTAGTGTGTTTGGAGAGTTCAGCTGGATATTTCTGCTTAATATATTGGAAGAATTATAAATGGTTTAGGTGGTGACCTAGGGAGAAGGGGGATTTTTTGTTTAATAGCTTAAGAACAGAGGGGCAACATTAAAAAATTAACGATACCTCCTGCTCATTTTAAAGTGTATCACATTGTGCTTTTGTTCTGATGATTTTGCTTCCATACAGATTTTTTCATAAGAGGTTAATGAGAAAACATTAACAAGGCATGCAATATTGCACATGGGCAGGGGAGCTGAAACATAGTCATTTAGTTATAAACAAACAATAGATGTTACTTTTTAATTGCTTTTTCAGAAGCCCAATTCTGCCTTCCTGAAGAAGTATTATCTATCTTATTAAATTCAGAATATTATCCGTATTTATTATGTATAGCAAAAATGAACCTGCCTAAAGCAGTAGCGCTTTACTGATTCCAACTGAATGCCTTGGTTCCAATAAACCCTATAGATTAAAAGTCCTGTATGAGTTGTAGTGCAGCAAAATGACCTCCTGGAGTGCTAGAATTTGACATTGAGTCTTTAGGTTACCTAAAGGTAGCAGAAATGGCTTCAGGGGTCCCTGGGGTAAAAGTAGAGGCTCAAGAACAGGGTATTGCAGCAGTGATACAGAATAACATCGTTTTCATTGCACTTTTTGAGGTCTTGGTTTCATTACTGTGAAGGGTGTAAAGGTACATTTTAGATAATGGTTGAACGTTTCAACAGAGGTCTATTCATACACTGTTCCAGAATCTGAAACTCTAGTGGAGAAGCAGGGGTAGAAATGTTCTTTTGTTGGAGTTCATTTTGTCAATTAAATGAATGTATAAATTGTTGTCATTTAGCTGTCTTGTTTCACAGTACTTGGTCACACTATTGCCCTTTCCTTGGATATAAGCTAAAGGTCATCATGTCCTAAAACAGCTAAATGTGAACAGACAAGTTCAATAATGTTGAAGCTCAAAATTATTGACAGTCCAAGAAATGTGCTATGTGTTGTATATTTCTCTCCAGTTTTTAAATTCGGGGGATATAGGAGCAAACTTACTGGTTAAATAGGATTTAGACCTTTGGAATTTCATAACCTCATGTTTTTCAGTTTAAATCCAGGCCTGATACTGTAGAATTATTGGCTTCTGTTGCAGGAAGGGACTTTCAAGAGAGTACTCTAACAAGAGACCTCTTATAAAATTTTATTTAATGTTTATTTTTAATTCTCAAAATAAATAGAGTTGCGATGTTGAATCTGATAACAGGAGGACAGAACTTTTTACAAAGCATGAATGAAGGCTTTATAGATTTTCTTCCACCCCTCCTTCCAGATTACTCCACACTGTACTGTGTGTTTCATTCTCTTCAGGTGTATCCGTCCCTGAACTGAGAAAATGGCATGCATTTGACATTCTGTATATTCCATTTATCACCTGAAAATATTTGGCTCTCCTGGGTCGTTGCATAGGGAAATTCATCCCCAGTGCTTCTTTAGTTGTTGTCTGCTTTGCATGCATTGTCAGAAAGATGGTTGATGACAGTACTATAAGAAGGAACCACAGCTTCCAACACATTTCTCAGGGAGTACTAAGGTATAAGATGTGCAGATTCTTGGACACCGTGTTGTGCATGTATTTCATATAGGTTAGTTCTTGTGATTCTGTCTTTGGACCTCAGCAGAAGGTTGAGAGTCATGTTTGAAGTAGAGGTTTCCCTCGCTTTTCAAGGTATAGCATTCAGTTTGAAGAGTCTTGCCCAAAATTTCTCACAGAAATTCCTGGAAAGCTTGGTCCTCAGCAGGCCGGTCCCTGTATGGCCTGTCAGGATCTCCAGTTGGTTCAGGACTGCTGAGTGTCCAAACTATGTTATTTTTACCTTTACATGTGGACTAGACATACTGTCTGATATCTAATGTATAGATTAGCAGCAAGCTCCAACCTTTCCTTTCTGATGGTTGTTTGACTTTCTTTTGTCTTTTTCCCATAGTTGCCTCAATTTTTTTTGTCATTTTTTCAATAGGGAGCAAAAGAAAAGGAAAAGCTTTCCCTAGACCTGCTCTGTCACCTCCAGAGTCCGATTATGTTTGAGTTGTTCCTGAGTCATGTATCCTATTTCTTAAACAGTCATTGCCCTTCTGATACATTATTTCATACATAATGCTGGCTTGGTTTTCCTTCAGCTCCCTGCTGCAGTTCTTCTCTGATTCACACAGACACTTGTTCCATTCTCCCTGTTGGATTTAGTCTTCTTTAAAAAGAATGAATGGATGTGAGCTTCAACTGATAAATACATGCATTTGAATCTGCAACTGATTTGTGGCTGGATTGTTTTTGATGACTTTTATCTGTAGCTGATTTGCCTCTGTTTGGCTCAGACTAGCTGGGAATAACAGATAGAATAAATTAATAAATAAATTTGAGGAAAAGAAAAGGAGAGAACGGATGAGTGAATGGATGATAAGGAAAGAGAGGGAGACTAAATGGGATAGATAAATGGTGATTAAGAAGTACAGAAAAATAAGGAACAAGCAGTGATCAAAGTAGAGAAAAGAATAAAAAATATTCAAAACTGAAAAGAATAGAAAGTCTGAAAATTATAGAAAGTGTGAAAAAGAAAGAAGTAAGAACTTGGTGTCTGATTGCACCAAAGTAGCAATGGACTACTTTTAATTATGTGAATTATGTGCACCAGCAAAGGAAAGAGTTTGTATGGGGAACCACAAAATAATGTCCAGGGTTGTCCAAGATTCGCAGCAGTAAGTCTTGCCCATTTGATCAAGTTAAGTGTTTGCTATGGATCTTATATATACTGAACTCACCGTAGCAATGTCTCTGCATCTTTTGCATGGCTCCATGTGGATTTCTCTTGTAATGAATCCTCATTTTCCTCTTTCAGACTTGTTGTTTTGGGTTACCATTTCTTTGTGCCCTCCAGTCTGACCTCTGTTCTTTTATCAGCATATAAAGTTAACTGAGAAACAACAGCAAAACAGCTAAGCACTACTAACAAGACTTCTTAGACTTAGTCATATTGAAGCCCCCTTGTTTTTTCAGATCCGTTTCAATATTCCTGCATGTTGTCCCTTGACACTGTCATCTCAGAAGCTCCGTTAGCACCTGCAGGCAGAGAGTACCTTCATTCAGTGTTGCACATCGCACATGTACTGCGCAGCACTAACCACACATAGCGTGAGTCTTTGAAACTGATACTGTGGCTGAGGAGGGAAAGCCTTTGTTACTGCACTGCCTGCCCTCTCGGGCACCTGACTTCGGAATTCCTCACTGTTCACAAAGCAGCAACAATTGCTGCTGCTCCTGTTTATTTTTTCCATGTTTTATTTGGAGGCCAGGGATGCTTTCAGGAACTGCCGGTTTGCCTGTGTTCTCACTGCTTTTGACCTCTGTCCAGTAAACTCATACTGTAGTGCAAAACTTTAAACAGATGACTGTGATTATAAGTTCACAGGTTAGTAATAAAATATGTGTTTAAAGTGCCTTACTGGTTTAATTTTGAAGAGAAAAACATTTCCACAGTGTGCCTGCTTTGCATCTATCATGGAAAGGGTTCTTAGACTTAATTGGAGTTTCTAATAGCTAAGGGACAGTACTTTACCATCGGTATGTGTATATTTGTATTGACTCTAGTGGTTCCCCAGAATCCAACTGAGAGTGGACTCTCACAGTAAGTACTAAAAATTGATATTCCCTGTTCCAAACACCTTACAGGCTGTGCAAAGAGGGCCAACATAGCAAGTAAAATAAAGAAACATGAAATGGTGGCACAGAGACCATCATACCAAACATCATGTGAGTTTCACAGGGGTTGATGCATAGTATTGGCGGAAATGATTTTGTGCCTAAGTCATCTCAGGAAAGGAAAGATTGCCCAGTAGCTCAGATAAACCATGAAGAGTAGCTTTTGTTCCTTGTTTTGAATCCCTGGGCACACAGGGATGCTGGGACATTTCTCATGGTGACGTCTCTCATGCATCCCCTGAGGAATGAGTCACAGAAGTTGAGATGACAATTCTCGTCTTGAAATATACATGTGTTAAATAAAAAATACCCATCAGAAGGAAAATACATCCTCTGCAGTAGGAGAAGTTTTGGGAAGATGATTTATTTGTTGATGATGTCTCTCCTCTCTTTCCCCTTCACCCCAATTTTTTTTCATTTTTGTTGTTTTGTTTTTACAGCAGTTGTATGCTGCCCAGCTTGCTGCGATGCAAGTGTCTCCGGGAGGCAAGATACCTGGCATACCCCAGGGTAACCTTGGTGCTGCCGTATCCCCTACCAGCATCCACACAGACAAGAGCACAAACAGCCCTCCACCCAAAAGCAAGGTACTGTACCAGGCCTGGCAGCACTGCCTTTCTGACAATGTGGGGACTTGCATGTGTTTTTTTTCTGAAGAGTGTCTGTGTGCCTCTCAGTTGCAGCAGCTTTATTCTCAGGATGGCTCCCTGAACTGGGAGCTTGTTCATAGTGCCATTTTTCTAGTGGGAAGGCCCCAGTGCAGTAATACCAAACGACCATTCATACACAATGTCCATAGCAGACCACCTCAGCTGAGATCCTGTGGGTTCCCTTGCCGTGTCCTGGCTATCACCGTTCCTTCCATCTTCAGTAGCAGATAGCAGGCCAAGGGGACCAGTCTCCTGTTCCAGCACACAACTGTTGTTTCCTTTCAACACGCAGTCTGGTTAGCAGTGTGTCAGCAAGAGATGAGAAGTGTTGGGGCACCTCATCTGTGGCCAGATTCTGTCCTGGAGTAGGGCTGAAGTTTGTGGAGGAACAAGTAAAGACTGGGCAGTGGGATGCTGGAAATCAGTGCCACAGAAAGGGACTTGGGAGTCCTGGTTGATGGCAAGTTGAGTATGAGTCAGCAGTGCCCTGGCAGCCAGGAGGGCCAACTGTATCCTGGGCAGCATCAGGCAAAGCATCACCAGCTGGGCCAGCGGATTGTCCCGCTCTGCTCTGTCTTGGGGCAGCCTCACCTTGAATATTGTGTGCAGTTTTGGACACCACAATGTAAGAAAGATATAAAGCTCTTAGAGAGTGTCCAAAGGAGGGCAACGGAGATGGTGAAGGGCCTTGAGGGGAAATGTATGAAGAGGGACTGCGGTTCATTGGTCTGTTCAGACTGAGGGAAGACCTCATTGCAGTTTCAAGTTCCTCATGAGAGGAAGGGGAGGGGCAGGCACTGATCTCTTCTCTGTGGTGACCAGTGACAGGACCTGAGGGAGTGGCCTGAAGTTGTGTCAGGGGAGGTTTAGGTTGGATATTAGAAAAAGATTCTTCACACAGAGGGCAGTTGGGCACTGGAACAGGCTCCCCAGGGAAGTGGTCACAGCACCAAGCCCGACAGAGCTCAAGAAGCATTTGGATGATATTTTCAGGCACATGGGATGACTCTTGGGAATGGTCCTGTGCAGGGCTAAGAGTTGGACTCCATGATCCTTGTGGGTCCCTTCCAACTCAGCATATTCTGTGATTCTGTGAAGTTTCCAAAGCAGTATCTGTTGTGTCATAGAGCAGAGCTGAAATCTGTCCACTGAGCAATGGGGTCTCATGAGTAATCTTGGTCATAGCTGGGCAATTCAGAGCTCATTTAAGAGGTCAAACTCACAGCTGGGAGTCACATCTGTATAATGCCCCCAGTGTGTGACTAGCTATACCTAGGGAAAAGGTGCAGAATATGTGCAGTCAAAGAATGTGAGCTCACTGTGTGCCACATCTGAGCAAAATTAACAGGTCAACACTGAGTGGCACATCTTAGGTGGTGCAAAACAACTAGGAAGAATTTAGCTGACAGCAAGAGCTTCATAAAAATGTGTCCTTTCTTTTTGTTAGTGTCCTCTAGCATGCTGTCCATGTCTTTTATCACATTAGGAAAGATTCCTTGAATTGACAGTAGTGTCTTGTTTTTACCCTACCAGTAAAACAGCACAGATTAAAAATAACCAGACAAATAAATAATACCATTGTCAGCTCAGTGAAATACATGTTCAAGGAGTAAAAGACATGACTTGAAATCAGTAGCTGTTGTGTTAATGAGTCAAGCTCATCTATGCTGTCTTTATTCTCTTCTCAGTGTAGACTTTCTGACTTCCTAAAGTTTATCCTTGTCTTGATCCCTTCTCTTAGAGTAAGCAATCACAAGGCTGTGCAGTGCTCGATGGTAGATTTTTGGGGGTTTTCTAAAAAAAAAAAAGTTCGGTCTATGAGATTTTTGTGCATTTTATGAGGGGGTTTTATGTGTGGCTAGTGGCTTGTGAGATCTCCTACGCTTAAAATCCCACTGGTGTTTTTGGTTCTCTTGTGCAGAAGCAGAATGTCTGATGAGGTCTAAGGGGCACAGTATGTATTTTGTTTCAATTGCAGGATTAGAAGCCTGCCATATCTACTGGTAACATTGAGCATAGCCATCTTAACTGGCAGCTGTCAAGATCAGCTCTATTCTCCCTTGTGTTTTATTGCTTTTTCATATTTGTAGGTGTTGCAGTGCCTTTGGCTTGCAGGTCTGTAGGAGACAAACAAAACTTACTTGCAAATTGGGAAGAAAAAAAATAAAAAAGTGGGCCAAAAGGAAAGGAAGGGGGCTCCAAAAGGCTGTAAAATTGTGCAGTGTAAGCCCTGTGATGCATGCTGTTTTCAATCTGCTGTGTGCCAGTTGGAGGCTCAGAGAGAGCGCGAGAGAAAGAGAAGGGATAATGCTGAGAAATGATAGAGTGGCTGTGACCTCCAAGCTCAGCCTGGAAATCCAAGACATTGATTTCACTTAGCATTCCTGCTGAGAAATCCGGCGGAGTTCAGTTGTAATAAAAGAACAAGATTCTGTTCTAATGGTAATGGCGTATGACAGACATATCACTTTGTCTGTCCTCAGCACCAGGGAGAGGAGAATTGGAGAAAGGTCACCTGACCTGCCGGTGCTGTTGTGCGAGTGCTGTTCTGAGCTTTGAACCCCAGCCTGGAAGCACAATTATTTATAATACTAAACGATAAAGGAACCTTTATAGAGCCTACAGTAATTAGAATAAAGCTTATACAACAGTGCAGTGGCCTGGCTCAGAAAACACACTGGCAAATCCATCACGACGGCAGAAACTGAAGCTTATGCGTTGAAACTAAACACCTTCATTTGTGTCTGTGTGGACCTTCCTTTGCTTTTTCAGAGATTGTGTTCGACATCCCCAAAAGTTTATTGCGTTTGCTGATTTTTTTAAAAATTTAATTTTTCTAGCTGTTGTCAGGGAGTATTTGTCTGAGTTTCCCAACCATTTTTTAATGTTTTGTTTTGGTTTGGTTTGGTTTTTTAATCCCCAGCAGCGATTTAATTCTTGGAGCTAGTTTGTGGTGGTCCTTCTCACTGTTACTGTACATCAGACCTCCATGGATGAACAGTTAATGCCTCAGACAAGCTTTCAATAAATGCTGTTTACTGAATCTCTATTTTCAGCCCACAGTTTACACTGGCGCAGCTTTGGTAATACGCTCAAGTGTTTGGAGACAAGGAGACAGCCTTACCTGAGAGTGTGTCAAGCTACTGGCAAACATCTAGGTCACTTCTGAAAAGCTGTGTTTTTTTCCTCCTTTTGTGTAGTGTTAAAGTTAGTGTGCTGCTCTTTGCAAGGATTCTTCAAAGTCGGCCTCAGCGGCAGATGGAACAACTGTTGGCTCTAGAAATGCTGAGAAGCATCAGGGGGAGTTTGCCAAGGATCATCCTTTAAATCTAGTAAGACTTGAAAACATCCCTGAAACTCCTCTAAGACCTTGGCAACTCCCGTTTTGGCAAACCTTTTATCAGTGGCCCTCACCAGTGTTTGAACACTGTGCTGGACAGGCTACCCTGGCATCTTCTGTTGTCTCGCTCGCCTGTCAGCAGATGTGACCTGGAATAGTCAAATTCACTTCCAAGGTTTCTGTACTGTAACTTTTAGGAAGCCATGAAGCAGAGATGCCATTATGCTGTGCTGCACACATTCTGTCAAGTTTTGGTTAGGAAACTGAGCTGGTGTCGTACATTCTTCCAAGAAGAAATCGGTGCCAGAAAAACTGATTTAAGAAACAGAGCTAGTGGAGCCTGTCCAAAAGAAAATGCGTGTGTCTTGCGGAAATGGATTTTAACACAGCTTCTTCTTGAGCAGTTTTAAAAACAGCCGGTATGCTAATCATACCATTCAAATTTACCAAGGCCTCCTCCACAACCCGTTTGAAAGGCAACTATCTTTGAAGTTTGCCAAATTGTGCTGGATTTCCAAAGTCTGTCTTAAGCACATTTTGCCTTTGATCGTGTAAATGCTTGCATGCTGCTCTGTTGGGTGTTCAAGGTGGTTACAGGCTCCCAAGTAAGCAGGAGAGATGAGGCATAGGTGCAGATAAGGACTAGGCAGAATAACCTCCCAGTCCACCTCGTGATTAACTTTAAGTCTCTTGCTTGTACAGGGCCATGCACAAGATTTAAAAAAAACCACAATGATATAGGGAATATGTTTATCTGAATTAGGACCTTTACCATGCTACCAGGATTCTCACCTGATAGCTACAGTCTTCACTGGCTTCAGGTGAGGTGCATTATATTCTTGAATAAGGAGAGAAACATCACCCTCACTTGTAAACGGCTGGGGCCCTGTTCATTCCTGCCTTTGTTCCTTGCTTTTTATGTGGCATGTATAAATATAGCATCTAGTGCCTGCCTGATGCAATATTCTAGCCCTTTCCATGTAACCTTTCAAGTACAGTAATTCTGGAGTGAATTTTCAGTGTAGCTTGTAAATGTAGCTAAATGATTCCCTGTATTTAATGGAGCACGCTGCATTGTCTGTAGCATCTGCTGTGAAACAGGAACAATTCAGTGTGAAATGTGACAGGAGAGAATTCCTGGGCACTTTTCTTTTAACCTTGTTATGACCTCAGCCCCAACCCTACTCACAGTAGTGTCTCCATCAATGACAAGAGCACACAGATTGTCCAAATCAATTTTTTTTTGTTCTTTTCAAATACTTCTGGCAGTGATGTTACTATTTGCTCAGCAGTAGCACCTGGGAGTTGTGACAAGGAAAGGAAATGTGTTTCAGACAAGCCAGGAACAGCACTAAGCAGTTGGATATACACAATCAGGTTCTCCTCAACTGCAATACTCAGACAAATTTCAGTGTGAATCTTTAACTGAAGATGGTACTTTGTTTTCACATCATCTGATCACCAGAATAAACATTGGATTGAAATGTTTTCATGTCACCTATGGACAGCAACTGAATTGGCTTTGAAAGGTTTAGAGTTTGCCTCTCTACCACAACACAGACTGGCCTTAAGATGGCCAAGAGTCTCCAGAAGAACTTCTTCCATTTTTCAGGACTATCTGCTGCTGATGCTACAGCTTGTGCCACCTGCACCAGCTGTGTCTTGCATCCTGTTAGTAGTATACAAAGGATAGAAAGGGAACAACGTTGTCCTTGCTCCATTCTCATCCAGGCAAGTTAAGCCTGCTCAGAGAACCTAGAATCAAGCAACTGTTGACTTTCTTGCCAAGTACATGTGATACCAGGGACAAAATAAAGAAAAAGAAGCTTTGGAAATGGGCATTTTAATTCAGACACACCACAGGAAAAATTGTAAATTTTTATTAGGAAAAATAAATAAACTATTTACTATAGGTAGCTGGTTGTGGATCTTCCGTCCCAGTCAAAACTGATGATGGGACTATACTTCCCAGTTTTGGTAGGAAAGTTTTCTTTATTCAGTAAAAATATAGTGGAAAAAAACCCCTATCTGAAGGGAAGGAAAAAGAAAAAGGCCCAACCCCCCCGACCTTCCCCCCCCAAAAAAACCAGTAGAAAGAACACTCATCTATATGATATTTGTGATTCTGCTTCAGGCAAATTGTTGACTTCAACATCATTTTAGGTGGCTACCCTAAGCAGCCCTGTTAAGTTGGGTATATTTGTCTCCCTTTCCCTCATTTCTCTCTTTTGTATGATAGTGCAGAATGTGAAGTGTTATCCTGAGGAGATCTTGGGGAAGACGTTAAGTCCCACTACGTACAGAGATGCATGAGCTTACTTGCCACATCACACTATGACTGTGGCAGAAGCCCCAGTGATAACTAGACATACAGATTCCTTGTGCCCTCAGAGCTGCCATTTTTTAACATATTTAAAAGAAAATACTTAATTTCAGCTCTGTAGATGATACTTGCATTGCTGTTCAGATGCAGAAGGATACTGCTTTTTCCTCTTCGTACCACTTCTTTTTATTCAGTGTCATGAAATATTTTTGGAAACATGAACCAGTCGTTCTGCACAGCACAGTGAAGTACTTCAGCTACAAAGAGGACAGATGTGTGACAAAGAAGCCTGATCATGGCTGAGTGCAGGTGATCAGAGGGTGTGATTGTGTTAGATGGGGCCAAATCCTTTTCCCTGAAGAGCAGAGAAAAGAAACCTATCTGAAACTACCCCATTGTTAGGTGTCATATTCTAATGGCACTGTCCTCTTTATTGGCAGAAGAGCTCAGCAGGTGCTGAATGCCTATCCAAGCAACAGGAAGTTAAGACATTCTTATTTTCGTTGAAGGAAGTACTGAGGTATTTTAGAGTGAAGAACAAGAGTTCTCCTAAAGTAGTGTAAGACACGGTGTCCCTGATAGAACATCGAGCCTATTTTTACATAAATTTTATCTCTAAGATATGCAAGCTCTTCTATTTTTGAGTTTCCACTCTGAATATAATTCTTTATATGCCACTGATTAAAAAAAATCCTTGTTAAATTAATCTATTAAGGTTTTCAGCACTGGAATAACATCACTAGAATATTATAAATCAGAACATTCAAAACATTTTTTCAGTGATTGCATTTCCCAATTCCCTTTTCAGTGCGTTAAACAGGTCAGAAATAGCTGTAAGATAATTAAGGAAAAGTTTAGAGTACGGATGCAGTGATGTATCAGCTGTAAACTGAGACCTCATCTGCCTTATCTGTGCTATTCTACTTGGCACTATGCTCCTTCTTTAGTACCCCTATCCATTCTCAATAGAGACCTTGTAGCTAATAATCTCTTTACCTGGAAGCCTTTCTCATTTGCTGCCCGTCCTTTTGATCCCAAATAGTAAAATGTGGAATTTGTGGCAGAATCTTTGAAACCATTTTCCTCTTCCTTGTTTTTCGTCCTATATGTTACATCCATGAATATAAGCAATGACTTTTTAAACCGTTTGCTGGAGCACAATGAAGTGATGGGTATTAATGCAGCTTCTTAAGGTGCTTTTCTAAAACAGAGACTGTGTCCCAAACAATAAAAGTGATGTTAACAGCAGTATCTTAATAGCAGCAGCAGTAGGGACTTGGACAGTGTTCTGACTGCCTCCCATCCCTCCCTACTTTCTTAAAAATAAATTAGATACATGGAGGGGCTCCTAGGATGATTTTTCAGATTAACTGTCCACAGCTCTTGTTTCCTAATATCAGGCAGGAGCCTGTCTCTCAAGCAGAGTTGTCAGGCTCAGTCGCCACTTTTTATAATTTAAACTCAAAAGAAAACATTAAAAAGGGGGGGAAGAAAACCCTCCAAAAATCTCTAATCACAAAACAAAAGCGAGATACACAAATGAAGCAGGACTGCTGCATTTCTGAAAGAGAGGTCTTCAGAAATCAGACAGGGAACAACAAAGGTGGAAAGCAAAGTTGTAGACAAACAAGCACTGTGTCCTTACTGTGTCATTGCTGCTCTTTGCTGCTAATGCCTTCTACAACAAGTATGAATAAATAAAATACCCCCTTTTTTCCTACATGGAGAAATCAGTGGGATGGGCAGCAGGTAGCAGTTTTCATTATATTTGGTTAAATGATACACATCACTGGCTTGGTACTGAACGCTGAGGTTTTACCAGGCAGTGTTACTGTCAGGAGGCCGCTACTAAAGCCAGATTCAGTTACAGAATCCCTCAGTTTGCAAGTCCTAAAGTCCTCACTTTAGGAGTGCTGGGACCTGACATTTTGTTTCTGCTCTGCATCTTACCCTGTTACTTAGAAATACTTGAGCATCAGCTTCTCAGATGGTGTTTGAGTGGACTGCCCATATAGTGTCAGTCGTAACAGAGAACTTGAATAAGAAAGAGCATTTCGCAAAAAAGAGATTGGAACGGTCCCAAACAAGAAAATGGTGTCACAAAGTCAGGATTTTTTTAATGCCACTAAGATAGCTGTTGAGCTGATGTTGCCAGTTGGCCACAAAGTCCTAAAAATAGCCGTAAAAGGGCTTTAGGAGAGCGTGCAATCTGGAGCTGCATAAAGAAACAGAGAAAAATTCAATTTTTCTGGTTGCAGTGGTTTTTGCTGATCCTCCTTATGTTTGGGTGGGTTTGTTCTGTGGGGAGGGTTGAAAAATTTTTAGAAGACAGTCTTTATGCTGAGAAAAGGGGACCAGCTATGGGAGAAATACGCAGAGTTCATCTTGGGACGTACCTTTCCTCGCTGGGGGCTGCTGAGTACTGCAGCACTGACGAAATGAAGGATGGATACTAGCTCTTAAGTTACATACAGATAAAATACAGACAGTTATGCCAGTATCAGATTAATTTCTACTTTCCTTCAGAATTTAAAATTTCTACAAAGTAAAGGTTATCATTTATTGCAGAGATTTATTCTTTAGACTCTGAGATGTTAAGAGTCTCTGAAACAAGGGATGTGTTCCTTCCAGGAGTACAGGCTTGTGCAAGTAACAGGACTGTAGCAATGTCTATTCCATGGATTATCAGACAGCTTGAAATGGAGCAGAGAACTCTTATTCTACCAGATCCTTCCAGAAGGGAACCAGGTACTTCACTTCGGGAATTAGATCTTGCCTTTTGCAGCTTCAGATTAAGTGTTTGGGCATTTTGTGGTATGTGTTAGTAATCAAAAAAAAAGTGCATAGGCTGCATTGGCCCTGCCCAGTGGACAACAGTGTAGCCATTTTTTGCCAAATGTAGAACTTCTTTTCAATGTGGAGAGTGAATTTCTGAGGAGATTGAATCAAATTCTAATGTGATCAGTCTAGCAGCTTCCAGAGACTGCTTGCTTTGTGTGCAGGAGGGTGGTTTGCATCCACGTTACATGCTAGATTTGAAATTAGCTCCTCTTGACGTGTTCTGGCAGAATGGAATTCAAACTAAGAAGCAAAGAAATGTATTTTGCAGTAAGTATTCCTGTACCCACAGCTCAATGATAATCATGTAACGAGGGAGTTCCAAAAATCTTTTAATCTGAAACATTTTAATCTCTAATCCCTGGTAACTGTGGATAGCAGAAGAGAAGCAACATTTAACAGCAGAATGGAAAAATCTGTTTCATTTTCAAATTCAACAAGACAGTTTCTTATAGGTTAGCATTAACTTCAGAGTTATATGAAATGCTTAGCAAATACTTCACTCAGGATTCTCAGAATTACACATTTGTTGTACAGAATGCAGTTAGAATTGTTCAGTGTAGAAAGAGCTGGTGCAAAAGGGGGATTCATAGACGTTACGTGGAAAGCATCACTTCAGAGGACACATACTTTTCCAAGCACTGTGGCTACATCTTGTGATTTTATAATGGATAGCTCCCTTAAAGCCCCAGAGCATGGAGTCACGTGAATATGTGTGAATCTCATTTAAACAAAAAAGCTTCAGGTTGTCATGGCTGAAACTTTCAGATTGGTATAAATGTATCTCAAAGGCTTAGAAAGCAGCTAAGAAAATTAATCTATGAGTTCCTATTTTAATCAAGTGGGATTAATTTTCAGCCTCAAATCATCGAAAACTTCATGTTGGCAATTCTGCTAAGGCATAAATACTTCTCAGCAGAATTAGACTTTTTACTATAGAATCTCCCAGTGAAAGTGCTTCTGTAGTACCCAGAAAGAATATTCAAGAACATCTAAAGGACAATCAGAGGCAGAGAAGCTGACGCAACAAACCATTTTGGATTTTGATGTAATTTGACAGTATTTAATACATGAAACCAGTGTAAATTTTCAGTCTTATTCATGTGCCCTTATCCATTAGTGCTGCCAGACTCTGAATTCAAATGTGTACTTTTAGTGCAAATGAATGAGTTTAGTTTCTGTTTGTTTTGTTTCAGTTGCTACATGTTTCCCTGCTTTTAAAGAAAAGATAAGCTGTTGCCAGGACTGGTATCCCTGGGGGAAAAAAATTAAGGAAAAAGTATTTGATAAAAGATTGTTCAGTATCTGGACACACAGGCAGAGTGGAGGGGAAGAACTTGTCTCTAACGAGAACGCTGCAGAGAAGAGCTTTCAGTTTCTAATCGTCATGTTAGGGAAGGAATGTAACTTTTGAGTATTTCATAGGTTGTTAGTGTCCCTTCAACTTTCTTGAGTGGATGTGCCAGCACCTGCTAGTGGATTCAGATTAAGGGGGGCATTTCCAAGATGTGTGTGTGTGTGTGTGTGTGTGGAGATGAAGCACATGGGTTTGCATGGCTCTCAGCTGACATGCCAGGCAGTGACATGTCACGTCATGAACCAGCCACATCGTGTTACGTGATTCCAAGCTAACAGAACACAACAGGAGCTGCAGAGTGACAAACACAACCCAACATGACATATCCATGGGAAAATTGGCACAAAAAGCTTCCGAAAGTTGAGTTTCAGGGGTACATTTATTCGTCTCTGAAATGCTCCAGAGAAAACTATGAAGCAGTGTACTGGAAAAGGGAGTAATATAGTGACAGAATTAGTAAAGCAGCTCTAATTCAGTGTACAATTAGGAAGAAAACTATGCATGTAGCAGTTCTGGAAAGTGTTTTTGTTGTGTGGGTTCTTGTGAATTTCTTTCTTTCCAAAGGTAGCTCTCTCAGGGAGAGCAGTCATTCCAGGTCACTGATTATTTTTATCTTTAGCCATGCTAAAAGCTGTATAGGCTTCAGGTTACAGCTGTAAGTTAATATATTTTGAATTTAGCTGTTGGTTGCCTTGGTAAATCTTGAGCCCTTCTAGTCTAAACTCTTGGGTTTTTTCTGCTTTGCTTGCAGGTCAGGATGAGCCTTTTTCGTGCCTATTTCCAATATTCTTAGTCTTCTCTGAAATTTAGTTCTCTCACTTTCTGGGTGCTCTTATCCTAGTTTTAGATGTCCACTGAAAATAGAGTCTGCAATTAAAAATCTGAGAAGAATTAATTCATCTCTGTTTGCTTATTATTCATCATAAATGTGTGGATAGCCTGTGCTTTCAAGGTTTTATAGAAAAGACGCAGACCAAGTGTGGGGTCAGGAAAATTCAACACGTACATTTGGCTAAGAAATGCATGTCAAGTAGCATTTTGTTCATGCTATCAGAAGTTTAAATGGTGTCATATGACTGTTTGTCCACTACCTTTCATGTCCGGATTCACAGCCTTCGAGACAGCAATTTCTCTACACAAAATGAGTCTTCCCAGTGAACTGCAGCTCTTAGGCAGAAGGATGTGGTGGTGTAATACCTGGGAGACTCACTACTGTGCCAACCAGCTGCATTTTATTGGGGCTTGTGGGTGAGAAAAACAACAGTTCCATTATTTTGGCTGGCGTAAGCAGAGAAATAGCACAGCTATTCAGAGGAGTGTAGAGCAAAACAAAGTAGATAGATACTTTATTTTCTGCTTTCCTTTAAAAATTATCAAGATGCTCCAAGATCATCAGAAGTAGTAAAGCCTAGTTTCGTGCTGAAGTGTCACAGTATTTGGACTCTGGCTGGAAATGTAGAGTTCCTCTCTTTGGGGAATCCTCTGGTATCTGTTAAAATGTGGGTAAGCACTGGATTCTTCTGCCAAGGGGAAGGTTTTGGAGCGTTCCTCTCCCCTAGCCCGCTGTCCCTTTACACAGAATATGTGGGACGTTTGAGGACTTGATCAAACCTGATGGAGATTGGTTGGTGCATTCAGAATGTCCATATTGATGACGATTGCCAAACATACACACGGACCGCTTGTGCACACTCGCCCACATGCACACACATGAATTTTAAGGCTAAAAATAATCTCACATTTGGACAACTCTCAGCAGTTTTACCAGCATGACATCTTAAATTTCAAATGGATGCAGTATGCCTTGCTACTGCTTGTCCTGGGCTGTTGTTCTTCACCCCCAAATGATTACAGTTCAGTGCTGGGTGGAAGGACTCCCATGATAGTATCATTTGGGACTCACTTTGTAAATCGCTCTGGGCTCAAACAGAGCAAAATAATGCTATATAAATACATGTTATTACTAGTGAAGAGATAAAATTATCTTATGCTTACCAAGTACCCTAGTGTCTTGTCTTGATGATAATTAACTGGTGACATACACTTTGAGTCAGTGCTCTAGGATTTGTGCCCAGAATAAGTCACAAAAACATAGCAGCTTTAGTATGAGAGAAAAGGATGAAGGGGACCTTTTTTTTTTTCCTCCCCTTTTTTGTTTTGTCTTCTGGATAAGATACAAAAACTGCCCAGAGCTGGCCCTGTTCAGAAATAGCGAATCAGCCTCTTCTAATATTTTTTTTTTTTTTTAAGATGTCAACTTCCCTCTCATATACTTCTGAGAAGACAAAGAATGTCTTAACGTCTATATTGAAGTCATCATTAAAATAAAAGAAGATCTGTAGACATCAGCTATAAATCATCAAGAAATAGCTTGTGGGTAACCTTTGACACAGCTGAACCTACTTGAAATGAGCTAGGGCTGGATTCATTGCCTTCAGTGAAGCCAGTAGGTGGACTAAAGGTCTTTCTCCCTCTCCCTTTCCATCTCACAGTGTTGGCTTCTGGGAGGTGAATGTGTTCTGGCTGAGTGATGCAAATGCATTTGGATGTGTTCTTAAATAGACATTTGTTTTATGTCTGAAAAGAATAGGTCGGTCTTAGCAGTGTGATACTGGGGCTATTTGAAAGGTATTTTTTAAGGCAGTTGTCTCCCTCAGCTTTACAAGAACTATTTTAACCAATTGTTTAGGCTTGAGGAACAGCATGGAGTATCTATTGTGTGTGAATGCGTGTATGTTCTACAGAATTAACAGGGAAATGGTAGATAAAAATCTGCCTAATTTTACATAATAGATTTTTGGCATTCTTGTGATCTGACTTCAAATTCCTGCTGAGTTTCTACAGTATGACAAAAATACCAGTTTTGCAGTTGTTAATTTTAATTTCTAAGATGCAAGGTTTTAAAAGGAACTGAAAGTGTTCAGCATCTCATGGGGACAAACTATGAGTCTTACTAATGAATCCAGCAATTAGTGGTTCATTGTGCCTGCCAGCAATTTGGCCCCAGTACCAGTCCTGATGGTGATTTCATTTTTGCTGGTGTGAATCAGGAATAAGATCTGAAGTCTGTTCACCGAGGGAGACTGAATACTCCTTCAACACTGTTCTGCTTGTAATCTGTGTTCATTACAGACAGCAGCAAATAAAAAAAAAAAAAAATTAAAAAAAAAAGAAACTACAATATATTTCAATTTTAATTATGATCATTATGGTTGATTAATATGTTGATTAAGATAATTATATAGTATCAATAGTACTTACTAAACTTAAAAGGTTGTAAATGGTGGTGTCCCCATGCAGTTACATAAACATATATATGATGTATGCCCAGCTTGCATAGAATAAACTCTTTACAAAGATGAAAGGATGTATTTTCTCCAATTTTGTGAGTAGAGAGTTGAGGCAAAAGAGGGGACCCTTTGCTTTCTGTAGCTTTTCGCACCTGTGCAAAACACTAAAAGTTTTAGTTGGTAATATAACTTTGCAAAGATATCAGTGACAGTGTACAGCAGATTAGATAATGAGTGACTCATTCAAGTTCACAGAGAAAGTTTTTTGGAAAGTCAGGAACTGAACCCAAGTCTCTTTGGCATGACCCAAGAAATCAGCCCTTAAAAAAAGCGTGACTGTGGCAAAGGAAAAGGAATGACCATTCCTAACAGGTGTACCCAGGTAGTTAACCCCATGTATGTGATTATGGATGGGATATAAATATCAAACAAATCCTTCTTCTATGGGTGCAATACGTAACGAAGGAGCATGTGTTTGCTTTGAACATTCCCTGCAGTACATTAAACTCCCTTCAGTTTCTGGAACTGATGATTAGATTTCATCTTGCTGCTAAAAGGAGGTGAAATGAAAAAATACCCAGCAAGACAGAGTTGCAAAATCATTTTGATTGTAGTGATCTGGGATGTTGTTAATAGCACGCAAGCATTGAAGACGGATGAATTTTGTGTTGATAGGTTTCCTTTGAAAAGCTATTAGTTGGAAAAACAAATTGTCAAGCAGGTCATATCTACAGTTACAAAACATATTTTGACATTTTTCTTACTGTTGTATGTATCTATAAATAAATACAGTGTATATAATCTTTGCGCTGCATATTCCTGGTGCTGTATATGTTGTTGCAGTGTAAAAACTACCTTGGCTAGTAGATATCCAGAGTCAGAGAAAGCACAGGTGATCTTTGAAAAGGAATTTCTTAGTCCTCTGCCAGTTGTCCAAGCTGTTTGATATATCTTTCTTGCAGGCTCTTTTGACTTTTTTCCTTCTTAAGTTTTCAACAGCTAGGTTTTGGGTTTTGTTTTGTTTTGTATTTTTCCCCCTGAATCTTAGCAACTGTGCAGCATCTTTGCTTCTCCTGCCTGACCACAGCAGGAGGAGGGGTCTGTTGCTAATTTGTTTTGATATGGTTCGCTTTGGTCTGTATTCTTTTTGAAATTAATTCCTTTTGCAGGTGTGGGGTTAGAGGTGGTGGTGTGCTCCCAGCGAAGGTGTCATCCACCACAGAGAGGAGGTGGGAGGCTTTGATCAGTGTGGCTTCTGTTTTCTTGTTGTTCATTTAAAATGTACCGGTTTGTAATGCTGTTTGGCTTTGCAGGTCCTTGTTTTATTTCCTTCCCTGTCCTTTCAGGTTTTGTTGTTTTCATTGCTGTTCATTCTGCGTAACATTTACTGGGGATTATTCACTGGAAGGTGGCGACTCGAGGTTCAGTTTAGGCAGTAAGCAAAATCAAGTCTAATGTCTATTTCCATTTTTTAAACAACCTTGTTACGGGTGGGAGAGGGCATTTTTAAGGACACTACTCCCCAAGTGTATTGGGTTTTACTGGGACAGAATTATATAGAAAGGATTAAAACCAAAAATCTAACCGATACTCAAGCTACAAGTCATTATGCTCTGGGCCACGGACCACTCTGGTTGCTACCCAGCACCAGTTCAGGAATACATAACAACAGCTCAAACTATCTGACCACTATCTACTTTCTCTTGCAACTTCTTTTGAAGCAGCTGGACTTTTCAGGAGGTTCAGTACAGCATCAAAGAAGCCCTCAAACACTGGTCTGCGTAAGAGTGGCAGTTGTTCTGCTCTTCATTATGACTCAGCTGTTTACTCAGTGTGTGAGATTAGGCAAATCATTTAGCCACTTTATGCCTTATCCTTCCCATTCGTAAAGTAAGGCAAAAGCTGTCAGAGTCATTATGAGCTTTAATTAATTAATATTCCTACGGTACGCTGGAGAAGTGATTTCCCCCCCCCTTGCACTTTATTCCTTGCTGTGTATTTGAGTGGGGGCAGTTTGGAAGAAACATTCTTTGTAGGAAGAATCCTCTCCCTTCCTGTCCCTCACGATTTTGTGATCCTCTCTAATGATTTTTACCGCATGTAAAGAGATTTGCATGGTTAGAAGTATGAAAAATCAGTTGTTGTCTTCCCCTGAAGATTTGCAGTGTCTGCGTCAATCCCTGCTGACCTGTGCCTAAATCACTCTTCCTGCTTAGCCGCTGACTTGAGCCGCCTTAGGGAAGCACTTCATTAATAGCATTATACCAAATAAATAGGTACAGCAGTGATGTGAGAAATACAGCTGAACAATAATTATTAGATGCAAAAAACTAACAACAGCACCAAAGTTTGACATGAAATACAGACTAGCAGAATTTCAAGTGGCTGGTCTCTCTGCACTGGCTCATGTTTTATCTTTACTCAGCACAGACCCTTCACTTTTCAGGCCAAACCTGGCATGATTTGCTTAGAAGCAGCTTCACTGAAGCTGTCTTGTAAATGGGGCTGCTGAGGGGAATTTTCACTCAGAGATGCAGAATGAGAAGGAGCAGGAGCTTTTTCATTATGAGGTACAAGCAAATGCTGAAAGCTTTGTTCCTGCAGTTTTGTCCTGCTGTACTGAAAATCCACATACTAGGTCCTAAGATGTGTGGTGAGCAACTCTCA
Source organism: Pachyramphus minor (assembly GCA_013397135.1). Taxonomy (NCBI): domain Eukaryota; kingdom Metazoa; phylum Chordata; class Aves; order Passeriformes; family Tyrannidae; genus Pachyramphus; species Pachyramphus minor. The sequence continues at coordinate 1,554,820 of VYXB01010819.1, read as the reverse complement.
CTTCTGGTTGTTTCAGTTGAATGAAAGGGCCCAAGCAACAGAATAATTGTGATAGGAGTAAGTCAGTTACTTCTGTATGGATGAAAATGAATGCTTCTGCAGTTTTGTCCGGTTGGGATAAGCATCCATAAGTCATCAGGTTCCCCTAGAGGATGGTGAGACTGAAAACTCATGATCAAGCAAAAATAGCCTAGAAATCTCATCCCAGCCACTTTGCTCAAACATATTGTGCTGTTTGTCTGTGGAGATTATCAGGAGAGTTCACAAGGATAGTGGGCGTTTTGACAGTCCAAAACCAGCCAGAAGCTGCAAGTATGGTTTGGAGGATGCATCTGTGAGGATTTGTGAAACTAAACGAATGAATTTTGGGTAAACACATACCCTTCTGCTCATTTTGCTAAGCTGCATGCCCTGGTGTATTCTGTTGGCCAAGCAGCCTGCTTTGTGCTCTACAAGACCCCAAAGGGTGAGGTCCCAGTGCAACACTTGTGTTTCCTGAAGAGCTGCTTTTAGGGTTCTGTGTGCAGAGGTCTGACCAGCTGCTACAAAATGAAGGCCTGTGCCCCAGGTCATCGTCAGATGTAGCCTTTGAAGAGGAGTTACGTAGCTTTCTCCCTAGACGCTGCTTTTAGGCTTCCCCACAGCTGAAACATCCCACACTCTTCCATCTATGAGCTAGCTGGAGGACTAAAAAGATCCTAGACTCATTTGGCATTTTCTCCTCTGTTAGTTCAGCATCTGTATTCTGTGGCTTGTAGAATAGAGAGGAACTTTAGAGTAAGCACTGCGCAGCAGATAAAAAGGTTGTGGGGCGGAGGGGAAGACATCCAGCTTCCAGGGCCTGCCATGTTTCTAAACAGGACATTTTGCATGCTCCTCTTTTGTTCTTCTTATATGTGGTTGTGCATCCTGCATACAGCTGGGGAAAACAACACTGGATACAAAGGGAAAACCACCCCACAGCTCTCTGTTTTTTGCTGTGACAGGGTGTGGACCAGACAAAATCAAAAGCTTGGGGTTTCCAGGGCAGCAAATTAGTCTTTGTAACTTGCAGACTTCTTTCCTGGCAACTAGGCTTCCTGTAAAGAAAAACGAGAGGGGAGGATGTTAGGGATCTTTCTTAGAGGACAAGATCCCCAGAGAATATCCTCACTGAGAGCCCACAGTGTTGCAAAAGAAGACTGGGTACTGGTCCTGTCTGTCCCAGGTACTACTCATCATATTCAGTTGGTGTGTTCCTGCACTGCTTTTCCCTACAAACAGGAATGGAAATGGGGCAATAATACTCTCAGCTTATAAATCAGCATTTGGGGGTAATGTATTTGTTGAATAGTCCCCTAAAAGAAGCAGACCAGAGAGCAAAAAGAATATTTGTCATAAGGCAGCTCAGTGACCCCCTTTGTTTTCAGTCCCATGAATAAGAGTATTTGGACAATATCAGTAAAGTCTGGAAGTATTAACTGTGGTTGGATAACATGCACTGAATCCAGGAAGTGTCTGCCTTCTGAGAATCACAAAAAGCAACACCATTAAAAAAAAGCTGCTCTGGGTGTAGAAAAAAATCCAGAGATGTTTCTGCAGCTATCACAGAAGGAAAAGTCTGTGCACTTTGAAGAACTGAAAGAAAGAAGACAGTTCTTCCTAATACCTGCCCTCTGCCTTGTCTTTGGTGCCTTTTTCTTTCTAACCTGTCTAGTCATACCTTCTACTTTTGGTGATGAAACTCCCGGGCAAGAGTATGATAAGCTGACTTTTCTGAACCTGAAGAATGATTCTGTTGTGTTTATTATAGTATCATAACCAAGATGCCTGTTTTTATGTCTCATCTCTTTTTCTATGTAGTTAGAGAAATTTCCACCTTTGCAGGAAGGGACACATTATTCTTAATCAAAACTTGAGAATGTGGCAGGAGGAGGTACAGCTGCAGATGAGCATTATCTAATTCACCCATCCTGTCATGTGAACATCCCTGCTTAATTTAATACAATTATTTCATCAGTGAGGATAATATCAGCAGCATGATTCATTTATACAACATGTTTCACAACTGCCTTTACCTCTCGGCTTCTTATTATCACTACTGATAATTTCACCATGAGTGGCTTCAGAGGAAGGGGAGGGAATGTGAAGGAAGCTGCCAATATCTTTGTGTGAGTGTGTGGACAACTGTAGTCTTGAGGGACACTGATGCCAAAGGATTTTCTTTGCATCTATGCCATTGCACCTCGGTTTCTGATATACTTCAGTTAGACATTTCTGGACGAGCACAAGACTGAATGGATAAGCTACTGAGTGGCTCATTGTTCAGTGGGCAACAATAGCATCATTGTCTTTTGCCCCAGACATGCCAGTGAGTGCTCCATGTTTTGCATTTCTGTTGAAATGAAGATCTCCACGAAAGAGAACCAGGGTGGGGGAATGAGGCTCTGTTTCTGGTTGAGGTGGCAGAGGCATTCTTTTAGAAACCCCCGTCTCCGGCTTCTTATTTCTAACTCATTTGGCTGTAATTTGTACTGTCAAGGTCATTTAAATGGGCAGCAAGATGTGGTGAATCTGTTCCCAGAGGTCATGAAAAGCCTCTTTAGTAGAGCAGGCTGGGCTGTGCTTATGCCAGGTCATTTAAGCACATTTGTATTGCCAGTCAGATGATACAAGTGTAGTTCATGATTTTGTAATAAACCGTGCAGCCTGGACCTTCAGTGTGTGCCACAGTGGGATACAGCACTTGGATTTAAATGACAGTACAGTAATTCAGTAACTGTATTTTAATAGTCCACTAATCTTTAAAATATGTGTAAAGGAGTGAGATTATCAAATCCTGATGAATTGTCTGGGTTCTTACCCATCCTTCCTCTTTTCTTTTTTTTTCCGTTCTCTGAGACTGGTTCGTTCATCTGGACTATCAGTCATTTCGCTCTTGGTGTTGAAATAACACCATTTTTAATAAATGGTTTAGAGAGTTTATCAAAATCTGATTTTATTCCCTTTTTTTTCCATATCTATCTTCAGAGAGATAAATTAACCTTTTATCTTAAGAGGAAGTAAACAGAGACAGAATGATTGAAAGATTAGAACAGACACCATTTCAGCCAACTATTGCAGGAGTGGTGACTGCGAGTCAGAATTCCTGGGTCTGTCTGAAGCTCTGCCTCTAAGTTACTGTAGGACTGTGGCCAAATCCTTTCCTTCTCCCTCTCTTTCATTTTTTCCTCCCATGTTAATAAGCACTTTGTGTTAACCTAGCATTTTACCTTTTCAAAGGAGCATACAAACCTTATAAAAGCAGTGTGATGCACACTCAACTTGCCAGCAGTATTTCTGTTTACATGTTGCTTGTCAGGCACTTACATTTGGAGAATTCCTGTGTCTAACGCTTAAATATGACAGCTCAAAGTTATACTAATTCAGAATGGGTGAAGCTACAAAACACATCTCTTGAATATTTTATTTACCCCCCAAATTCTGGTGTAAGTGAAGGGCTACTCTTTCCTCCCTTGTATACCTATCTTGTATTCCCTATCTGGGGAAAAAAATCTAGAGCAAATCAAGGATTTAAAGTTCCCCAAACTCAAGTTTTGGTTAATGACAGTCTTCCAGTCCTGGGAATTTTGCTTTCCAATGTTGGGAAGTAAACCAACTCTTCCTAAAACAGCAACTGTTCTGATTCTGCTGTGATACAGGGGATGGGAATCTCTTTACCGGTGCTTTGGTATGGGTACTGCTTTGCTATGGGTACTTCATTTTATTATCCCTCCTTCATGTGTTCTTGCTTATGCTTTATTCTCTACATTTATTTTGTGTGTGTGTGTGTTTTGTTCCGTTAGACAAATGTGCTACTTTAAAAAAGGCATTTCAAAACCTTTAATCAAGATCATATTTTACTTTCATCACATGTGTGTTTATATTATTACAAGCCTTTTAGGTCTTAAAATCCTTTGGTCTAAGGATTAATCAGTTTGGCTGATATATAAATGAACGTTTGACTTTAACTCTTAAAAAAATACTGGCTTGGGAGATAAAAACCCCTTATCAGCGGCACCTTAGAATAACTGCATGTCAGAAAAAGTCAGGAACCAATCAATACTTCCTCTAATAAAAACTAAGTGCAGGGAGTAGTTCTAGATCCTGTGATCCACTGCATAAAAACAAATCTCCTGGCTGTTGAAAGATACCATCTACCTGAAGATGTTACATCTATTTTTATTTCTTTTGTTTCTTCTACTTACCCGAGCTGTCATGCTGCACTTAGACACAGCCTTGGTATAACTGGAAGTAAAGCCTGCTAACCTTAATGTGGCAAAATGTTAAATGGGAGGTTTTATAGTTAAAAATGAAAGGTAGCCAAAGACCTAATTCTTCTTGTGGTTCTGCAGGCTCAGGTCAATAATGAAGATAGTGCAGTTCTTGATTTAAACTGCAAGAGCAGAGGATTTTGAATTTCTGGCTCCAGAAAGAAAAAAGGGTAAAATGTTTCACCAGCTATGGGAATGAACATGCTAAAAGTTGTCTTCATGCTTAACACAATTGTATGTTATTACCTGTCTCCCAGGTGTTTTTTAGAGTCCTTTGGAATAAATCAGTGTAGTTCCACTGTGGTAAAGGAAATGACTTAAATTATTACCAACTCATGATGCAATGTAGGATTTCTAAACTGTCTGACTGAATTTTTAATGCATTTGACTTCCAGCGAGGATTTGAGAATGCTCTTTGAAATAACAGAAGTAAAAATGTTATGAAGACCAAACACTGAAGTAATGTCATTTTGGTAAATAGATAAAATAGCTGAAAATTGTTTACTTATCCTCCTTTATGAGAACCAAGCTTCTGTGACCTCTGATTAATTTACCATTAGCCTGAACACACAATGAAAGTGAATGAAGGGGCAATTTGGAATGACATTTATCAGCTCTGGAACTGTCGACTTCTATTATTTCCACAAGGCCTTGTATTTCTTGGCTCCAGAGACGGCTGTGCTGACTTGAATGAAGAAGAGCATTCTTACTACCAAGAATAGTTACAGCACAGACAGCCTCATTGCTGGATGCCTACAATGGAAAAAAACCACCTCCCCCGTTTCTAACTCGCATTAAATGAGACCAAAACCACTCTTGTATAGTGGACTTGCACAAGACCTTGCCTTCCCACCAGGATTAAAAAAAAAGGGAACAGAAGAACTAGGGAGGAGCAAGAGGAGGCAAGGAAATAAGCTTTATAGGGACAGGATAGCTGAGGGATTGAGGCAAAAGGATGAGACTGAAAGAAACCTTTCAGCATGAGGATGTAGTCTGTAATCCAAGCTGCCTTCGCAGTGAGGGATACCCATTCCCATCAGGAACTGGTTGCTGCTCCCTATGAATTGGTGCTGCTCTTGGTCAGATTTCCAGTGGCCAGAGAGCACAATGCAGGTTTTACTACCAGATGGTTAGTTTTACTAACCAGCCCCTTTTCTTGAGATTTAAAACGGAGGTTGAGAATTGAATGTACATGGAAACCAAACCCTGTTGGATTGAACTGAAACAAGTCTGTGGGCAGGTTGGCTTTGCTTGTGATGCTGTCTTCCAAGTAGATGAATTTGCTCTTCAGGGATCCTTGTCTGGCACTGGGTCACTGTGTTCGGTTGGTTCGTTGGCTCATTTGTACTTAAAACTTTTATGGAACTCTCTCAGTACTGATTTCACAACATGATAGTTCACTGCTTTGGGATTTGTTTGTTTTTTTAATTGACATTGGGTGAACAACAGAGCAAGCTCCCCCTTCCATGTGGCCAGTAGGTTATTTTATTCTAATTCGATTTTAGCTTTGTTTTTACCTATTTAATACAATGGATATGTGTTTCTGTAAAGTAATGAATCCCTTCTTAAAATGTCAAATGCTGGTTGTACTCGTAACATTTTAAACCTGCTGCTTAGGTCTCCTAAAAGATCAACAGATGTCTGCCTTCTAGGTGCCTAGTTCACTTCTGAGAATGCAAAATATAAACTCCTAAGACAATTTCATGAACTAATTTTTCTCCCATTTATTTTATGCACGAGTTGTGTCTAGGAGGGCTTAGACACCACTTTAAGGATGACAGCTTTGTCCATTATGCCTCTGATATGTTTGTCTGCTATGACTATTCCAAAACTATGCAGAAATAATCAAATATAACAAAGGTGCTTTGCTTAGAGCTTGCTTCTTTAAGCAGTGGAAAAGTTATATGACAGTGCTCTGCAGAATTGTCTTGTGTTTATAGACATACATCTACATCATACTTCCACAAGCGATAGGCAACTATAAAATTCCTTCTTTACTCCACCCTCTGTGGAAAAGAATCAGTGTTATATGACAGTAGTCAGAGATACCTTAGTGGTAACAGTAAAACATTCAAATGTTATGAGTCTAATTCCGGTCAGATTTGCATTGCTGTAAGTCAGGAATAATTCTGTAAAACTAAATGTCCTTACAGTTTAGAGAGATCAGAATCAGTTTTTTCAGTGCCTAGAGCTGAAACCCAGTTATCTGATATAACATATTTTGTAGCTAAAGGATGACTTTCCTAAGTCACAGTGTCAGAGAAGAGCTAAGCTATTATGTGATGATTTGATCTAATACCATATTCATTAGTTCTGGCTATTTAAAAGTCAGCTAAAATAACTTCTAAAATACCCCATTGTTGAAAAACCTTTTCTCCCTTCTCTGTGTTTTTTTTCCCCTTACTGTATTTTATGTTCGTCAAACAAAAATATATGACTTAGAATTTTAATGTGTTTTATAGCACTGTCTGTCACTCTGTGTAATCAAGCCAGGTTTAGGAATAATTCCAGTTACCCTGCAAAAAATGTCACCCAATTTTTCTATTTTCACATAATACTAATTACTGAAATCTGGAAGTTCAGCTTTGCAGAAGAGGAAAACATCTATGGCTATATGCAGAATTATCCAGGGTTTTGTTTCAGATTTTGGTTTCTTCTGCGCTCTTCTTAAGGTGAAAGAGAAGTATTTATTTCCTATTTCATTTTTGTACTTGGAATTCTAAGCCTGGGAAGTTCAGGGGAAAGTACAAGTTAAAAACCAACAAAACAAAATCCCCCAAACCAACCAGCCAACCAAAACACACAAAAAAGGGACCATCAAAATAACCCAACAGAAACCCCCTTCACTTAAACATGTTTGCACAGTTTGGATGGTGGTGGTTGAATTTTAAGTGAAGATGCTCCTCAATTCTTGCTTCATTACAGAGTATAACATTTAAAATAAAATAACAGAAATACAACTGGAAAATTGCTCTTAATTTTCATAATAGAAGCAAGTATTTTGTTGATGGGAATAATTTCTTCCGAGACAACTCTCATCCAAAGTGCAAATGGACGATGTTCTTTGATCGTGTCATGCTAATTTTCCAGTTTATCAGTCATTTCAGTTCCAAACTGGAGTGACAAGATGATATCACACTTGATCTTCATATATATCATATAACCTTTCAGGTTTAGAAGTTCATAGGAGCTGAAAGCCGCTGTCGTTGCTTGGACGGTGTTGTGCCAACAGCAGTTTCGTAATAACATTCTTTTCTCTTCTGCTTGTCGTAGGATGAAGTGGCCCAGCCTCTGAACCTTTCAGCCAAACCCAAGACATCTGATGGCAAGTCTCCCACATCACCCACCTCTCCTCATATGCCAACTCTGAGAATAAACAGCGGGGCCAGTTCGCTAAAGTCCTCTGTGCCAGCAACATTAGCTAGTCCTTCGGCCAGAGCTAACACAATAGGTAAGCTCAGCCTCCTGTGTCCCTCCTCATAACGATTTGTAGGTGTTAATGGGAAGTGGGCTTTGAGCAGCCAGTGCCAGGCAGTGGCCTAGGAGCTGTCACAGGTTGACCATTACACTCTATTTGCTTGATGTCAGCGAAGAAGCTCACGGAGGCTTACCTCTCAGGAGGGGTATCTGAGCTTTTACAGACTCAGAAAGCAAAGACCTGTGTTATTTCAGATACTGCATTACCAATAAAAGTTAATAAATGCTGTTTGTTTAATGGCATGCATTAAAGACAGTGACCTGTCTAATGGTGGGCATTAAAGACCCGTGATATTATACTATGTCCTCTAAAAGCAATGGATAAACTTTGAAAAATATGCCTAAAAGTTACATCTTTCCAAAATTACAGGTTTAATCCTTAGTCTGCTCAGAACTGCATGGAATATTATTTTACCTAGGTATAATAAGCAAAACAATTACCAGGTTCATTAAAAAAAAATCCAAATTTGATGTTGTATCTTGCAAAAAGTCTTGACTGGCTGTTTTTGATATTGTTCCAGAAAATAGTGATATTTCTTACTCATGCTAAAATTACATGAGTAATTTAGATGTTAGTGGTGATTTTACAAGTCTGATATGTTAAAGGGACTGCTATTTATGTGTATAAGAAAAATGTGTACACCCCTCACTCTTCATCCGTGTAACTGAAATAATTTATTCCATGAAGTGTTCATTTGTAACCTGAATTAAGATTTCAGTATGCAAATCAACCTCTGTTTTGGGGATTAAAGGAGGTAGACGTACATTTTCTGTGTTCCTTCTAAAGCATCTTCTGCTGGCCACTTTCAGGGCTGGCACAAAAAACCCAAAATAAGCCATAGGTCAAACCTATCAGAAGCTGTTTCTGTGATAGAGCAGTGCTGTGCAGTAAACTTTATTTGGTATGACACATTACGGCTGTAGAAATATTTTTAAAATATGACATTACTAATTGTTAGCACCTCTCTTTTTATTAACCCTACACTCTTTAACTGTGGTAGGTAGTAATGCATTTCATCTTTAATTTGCTTGACCCTGCTGCTCTCCATGCACAATGCATAGGGTTTCAATTTTTTCACATTAGATTTTTTGTCCTTAAGTAGAGCGAGCATCACATTTAGGTGGGGAGTTAAGTATCTGACCCACATCTCAGTGGCAAGACATCTCTTCTTCTCTCCTCTCCAATCTTCTTTTGCTACACACCTGATATTTTTCATAGGTTTGAGACCCCTGCAATTTACTTCTTTTAACAAGATGCAGATTTTGAAATGCTGTACCTGTAATGAGTGATAATGTAATTGGATAAAAGCTGTGAGGATGAACAGAGCTTTAAAGGTCACTCTTGTAAGAAGAATTAATGTGTTATACCATTAATAAACCATGGAAAACTGTGGAGCAAAAGATAACATACTTAAGTTATTGTTAATGACATAGAGTTCACTGCTGTATATCTCTCAGCTACAAATATAGAAAGTGACTTTTTGAGGTTGCTGTACAGTATCACTGTGCATGCTGTATATATAAGATAAGCTGTCTTTAACTGGTGCAGGAGCTGGACAGACATAATGTACTTCTAACAAAGGTTTATCCTTTAATGTAGGACTAGAAGAAGGAAAGGATCTTGAACATCCTACAGAGTGTAGGGTGTTCTCCTGCTAACTACTAAGTCAGATCCAACCAAAGTTAACCAAGTTGAACTCATTACTGTAATGAAACCGTCTGATGATCTTGAAGTGAACATGAAATTTCAAGTCACCCTCCAGCAGGAGCAACACCACAAAAAAAACTTGATAGCATTTTTAGCAAAGGTACTAAGGCCCCCTAAAATGGTAGAGAAGCTGGATCACTTTCTCATCTTGAGCTACAAAAATTCGCTGGGAAACACTCAGTCATTTGCCAGACAGTTGCCTCCACCACTTGAATGATTGGAGCTGTCAACACAAGGCACGAATTTTCTGTCCTAGGTGTGCACAGCCCACCTTGCCGCGATGCAGTTGAGCCGTCGCTTTTCACCGCCAGTAACTCCAAATTAAAACTGTTCTCTGAAAGGAGTCCTTTCAGGCTGCTCAGCTCCCGTGGCGTGGAGAAATGGTCGGGGACTGTTCAGTCTTTGAGGGACATAAACTTGGAGCCTCAGTGATTAACAGCATAGCTGCACTCGGGCATACGGATACACAGCCCTTTCCAGAGCTATCCTTATAGCATATAAATTGTGCTACAGACTGAGCAGTCACAAATGTCATGGCTTCATGTATGACTTTAAATCCAAGCATTTCTTTTTGGGAACAGGCATATGTCCGTGTACTAAAAACAGAAACAACTTCTCTCTGCTCTTTGCCATTATCTGCAACATCTCTGTGCTAGTTTGGCAATCCTTGTAACTAAGTGCATTTTATGTAATGCAGTTCCCCTCTCTGTCAATAATTCACCACCTACCCTAAACAACAATAATTTACATTCAAGTCGCTTCTATATTAATCATTTCCCTGCACACCAGCATCTTGGCAGCTACTGAAAAACATAAGGAGTGCTTGCTTTTATTCACTGTCATGTGCCAAACTGTCTCAAAGATAGCAGTATTCAGGAAAAGCCAAATAGTCTGGAGAAGGGCATGAATTCCAGTTCCTAGGCAAATTCGGCTCTATTACAGATTGAAAGTATTATACCTACTCTAATCAAGAGCACAACCAGCACTAATGCTACTGTTTGTTTGTTTGCTTCCTTTTTAATTTATTCTGACTACATGCGAGGTTGATCAGTAACATATGCAAACTGGGGAAGAAACCAAGCAAGTTGATAAAATGGAGGTTTAAAAAAAAAAAAAAAAAAGATCAGCTGGTAGCACTGTGCTGGTGCAGGCTATATCCTTCCTTATGCCGGGAAAGCTGGAGTTACTGGAATTCCATTGGCTGGGAATTACTGAACTGGGTCATTCGATAAAAGCAATGTGAATCAAGTTATTTCATATAAAACTCAAGGTTCCTGGGGATTTAGCCAAAAGCTAACTGTTAGTACAATTAACGGCAGTCAAACCGCACAGAAACTTTTCTTTCTAGTTTTTGCACTCCAAGGAAGATGGGAATACCAGTCCCATTCTGTCTGCAGTCTAAAAAAACAATAAAAGCCCAAACCAAACTAAAATCCTGACAGCAGCACAGCGCTGAACTAATCTGACATCAGCTTCTTCCCCTGAAATGTTTTAAGCAGCAAGACAATGTCCTACGTTTTTTGGCAATCAGTGGATCAGATAGAAGAGTCTAGCAATACAACAAGGATGTGTAATCTGACATGATTAGACAAGGCTCTTTAGGAACAGAACATTCATAATTGAGACAAAGAAAGAGTATTAATAACACTTTCCTAACACGGCAGTTAGCCATTTTATATTTCCTTTCTTTAATCTTAGTGTTTTTCAACAAATCATGGGATTTAATAGCGTGTTTTGGCAGATTAGAGGATTTATGGCCCAGATGTTTTTTGTTCTAAAAATGGATTAGGGTGTAAAGTTTGCTGGAATCCATGGAACATGTTGAGGCAAGCCGGTCATTTTGTGTGTGATTAGTGCCTGCCTTCTGTCTCACAGTCCCTCCATCTGTCACAATTCACCAATGGATCTGGTTAGATTTAGCCTCATGTCACAAACAGAAGTCCCTTTTCTGGGCAATTTCATATTACAGATTCATTTTATGCCGTTTTTATGCCCTAGTTAAAAGACAGAAAGAAGTGTGTGCGTGCGCACACGTGTGGGGATGTGGAGAGGGGGAGGGAGATTGATAGATATTAGCCTCTCCTTTAATGTTTGAAAAATAGACTGGGGCTTGGAGTCTCCCATCAGTATTCTATCCTACAAATCACATGCAGATCATAATAAGTATAATCTACAGTACGCTAAAGGAAAAAAATGACAAAGTGTCACATTTAAAATTAAATAGTATTAGCTGTGCCGGTGATGCTTGTAACATTTTAAAAGGAAATAATTCAGTGACTACTAAGGCTAAGCCCTAGGCTGTGAATTTGCAGCAAAACAGTGGACATTTGACCTACTATTAGCAGCATGAATAGGAGTGGGAATGTAGGTCCGTGTAGCTGTGGTTTCTTATACATTTGTGAATGACAGGTGGTGGTGGGGAGCATTCGGTGGATGAGGTTTCTCTTTCCAGCCATTATGCATTTCATATCTATAGCAAACCACCGCCACCTGTGGTTTATTTTAATGTATTCACAAGTTTTAAGAAGGGGAAGAATGAAATGGTCTATTTTTAAGAGTTTGGGATTGCTGGCATGATCAAAGCTTCCCGTAACTCTTATCCGGTTACATCCTGCTGCATACAAACCACAGGGCTAACCTCGCAGTGTCAGGGAAATATTGAAACTAATGGGATCAAATAGCAGGAAGGATGATTTTGGCACCGAGGTTTCTCATGCTTTCTATCCAGGTGGCTATATCATAACAACAACAGAATTACAAAGCGTGGAACGAGTTCCTGGGCCTTACCTTCTAACTCTTTCTCATTAATAATGATAAACTCTGCATTTCATCAATGAAAGCTAAAGTGTTTTCTTGTAACTTTCTTTTTTTAAGACATCCTTTCTTCTATCACGTCGTCAGGTTATTTAAATGACCATGATGCTGTTACCAAGGCAATCCAGGAGGCCCGACAGATGAAGGAGCAACTTCGGAGGGAACAGCAAGTGCTGGATGGGAAGGTGGCTGTTGTGAACAGCCTGGGTCTCAACAACTGCAGGACAGAAAAGGTGAGTTTCTGAGACTCTCTTTGCAAAAGGTCAGAGATTGCATTTGGCTCTCCCTACAGATACCTAGGTTCTTCCTCCCTTCTTTTCCTCCTTTTTCTTGCCCTATTTTTCCTTCCCCGTTTTAAAACCGAATAGTTAAAAAAGAAGTGAGAAGCAAAATGAAAACCACAACCGAAAGATGACATGAGAGAGAGACATGGAGACCCCTCAGGGAGAGTGGGGAGGAGGCAGAGATAGTTAAAGCCCTCACAAGAACTTTGGAGGCCACTAATTCTCTGTTCCAGCCTGTCAGCGTGTATTAAGAGAAGGTGATCTTGGAAATCTCTGGATCTAAGTGGAAATCTTGCTTTATGGAAATGCTTACATGTGTTTGTGAGATGAGCTGGATTTGAAATATTCAAGCTTCTTTAGGAGCATAAGCTTTGCTGATACTCAGGCTCAGCTTCTGGGTATTTAGCCTTGTGAGGTTGTCATATATGATATTTTGTGACCACTGCAATGTAGCACTGTCATATCACGTTAGATGACTTAACAAAATCGAAAAAGCAGAGAATTGACAACACAAACTGCACCAAATATTTTCGCTGAAACTTAGAGGCAGCAGAACGTATGGACCTTACCACCTTCTGCTTTTGGAGTGGCCTGTGAAGCTGCATTATGACAAAATACCAACAAAGCGAATATTCTCCAGAAAAATTTGTATGTGCTGTAACTGTCGTGTATGTCAGTGAGGTCGTGATTTGATGCTTTTCTCTGGAAATACCTGGTGTCTTTCCCTGCACTGCCCTGGCTTATGGAGGATAAATAGACCTGCCAGTCCTTGCTGCCACATTTATAGTGAACTGTCCTTATAATTCTGCCACCTAAGATATACATCCAAATGCTTGTGTGCATCTCAGCATCGGATGCTTAGCAGGACTCTTTCCTCAGTTCCTCTCTTCTCCTTCAGTATTTTCTGAGTTGATACAGCCATCGTTGTGCAGTACAGCAAGGATCTCCATTGTCACATTTGGTGTCAACTGCATTTTATTGAAACCACTTCGACTGGCTTTGCACTCTTAAGGTCCTGTGCGATTCACTGAGGTAGGCAGAAAAATAGATGGGATAAAAATGATCAGCTGTTTAGCAGAAACTTGAAATTCAGTCATCCTAGGAAGCTTGTGAGTCAAACAATATTGTCCAGAATGAGCAGATTGCTAATTTGGATAGCTTTCCATTTTCCCTGTTTTTAGATGGAGTTTGATCAATAAGCTGTGAGGAGCCAGCAGCCTGGGTAATGAATGTTAAACGTACATGTGAGTCTCTCACCACTGTACTTTTTTCATCAACCTGTCCTGAGTGTAAGTGATATAGAAATGACTCCAATTTCATGCACTTTCTTGGGAGGAAGGGGAAGGAGAAAAGAGGTCAGGGTAATAGGTATCTTCTTAGAAGAATAAGAGTGCTGGTATGGGGAGAGGGAAAGAAAGAGAGGGATGGAGCATGTTTATGGCATTTCACATAGAAGAGTACCAGAAGGGAAAAGGGAAAAGCAGAGTGTCAGATATAAGAAGAAGTGATCACAAGCACAAAGGAATTTATATTCAAATATTTAAGCATTCTTGAAAGGATGCTCGGAGCAGAAATTCCTTTTCTCTGCTCCCCATGTAGAAATGACTTTAACACTCAGCCAGATGCTAATGCAAAGTGACTCAAGCTATTCCTCGCAAGCATAGCTAAATTGCCGTTATTTGTTAAGCGCATTGAATTCAGCTGTGGATACAGCAGTTGGTTGCATTCAGAAAGCATCTGTACCCTTTTTTTTTCTTTTCCCTTTTTTTTTTTCTTCTTTTTTTTTTTTTTCTTTTTAATCCTCCGAAGCAGAGACAACTCTACCTATCTCCCCCCTCTCCTCCCTTGTGCTGGCTGGGAATTGTCAAGTGACAACCGACCAAATCCTTTTGGACAGGAAGCCTTCATCCTGAGTTCTATATACTTGCAAAGCAGACCTTGTGGTTGGATCAGGAAGCCCATTAAAAGCACTTTGATGGTATGGAAATTCATCTTCATGAAGCACCCAGGCCCCTAAGCAGCATGCTGTTTAGCTGTGGTTACAGATCAGTCATTCACATCGGAGGGCAGTAATTGTGCTGACGGCTTGTTCGGCAATGGAAGCACATAAAATAATCCCAGGCCCTCCACCATGGCATTGCGAGTTAATCTTCTTTAATACAGATCAGCTGTTGTTCTAACACATGACTTTATGCTGGCTCTAGTGACTCTGCACAGCCTTTTGATTAAGTAACAGGAGTGGAACCATCTGCATTCACTTTATTCCGTTACTTTCCTATTCTTGGGATTCTCCTTAGCCTTCTGTTTTCACTTCTCACCCTCAACCCCAGTTGAAGTTTATTTTCCTCTCTAATTCATGCCTCCTGGTGGGCTTGTGGAGGGCAGAGACGAGTTCTTTTAGAAGGTAGCTGGAAGAAAAAATTGTTTGCTCAATTGCAAATTTTTCTAAAGCAGCTGGAGGCTTTGTGTGTTTTGATACAATTAATGCCAAAACTTTATTGGGGCTCACTAATTTGGACTTGATGATCTCAGCGGTCTTTTCCAACCTAATTGATTCTGTGATTCCATGATTTATTTTATTCAATTTTCTTTAATTTTCCCTATTTTTAAAGTGAAGATGGGAAAGCACAGAGCCAAGTCTAGAGCTAAACTATAATGGCATTTGAGTTGCTGGGGTGACCACTTAAGCCACTAAGCACTAATAAAGAAGTTGCACTTTTTAACTTGTAGGGTCTTCTAATCTTGCATTTGAGACAAGAGAGGAAAGACATAGGCTGTAAAGTTTAAATACTTCTTTTCCTTTCTCATTTATGCTCTAGGCTCTTCACTGACTAGCCAGCTCTGAAGTTCAGATCCAGAAGTTTGACATAGAACTTGATTTTGAATTAGATTTTACTCAGGTTTTCTCTGTTTTCAAAGGAAGAAAATGAGATAGTTGGAAAGGTGGTTGGTGAGAAATAGAGCTGCAGTGTTAGCACTGAAGGTGTTCATGGGCACAATGTAGAAATTTACACTAAGTCTGTAGTTACATCCAGAAGAAAGACTCTCCTTCCTGTAGAGGGACCTCAGTCTTTAAAGGCAACAAACCCAAATTTTTCTCCCTTCTTTGTCGCAGTGGCTAGTGTATTTTTGGATTTTTCTGAGACCTCTTGAGCTTTTTTGCTGCATGCTATTGCAGCCTACCAGTGGAGCTGGGCCCTGTGCAGTTCTGAACATGTGTGTGGTAGGGATTGGTAGGGATTTTTCTGCCAGGGGTAGCTGGGCAGGTTTGAGGCTGCAAATCACCTCTGTGAGTCTCTGTTAAAGCTCTTGGGGCTTTTCATTCACATGTACATCACCTATTATCTTGCTCATGTTCCCAGATGGGTTGATCCCCATGGACAGCCAGACATGCCAGCTAAGGCAGTAGTCAGACAGGAATTTTGTGGAATTATAGAGAAACTGTATAAAAGAAGTCATAAATAAGGAAAGATTTTTTTAAATGGCTAAGATGATTTGGGTGAGTCACTTTATGGGCATCCAACTTGGACCATCTTGACAGATTTGATTTTCAGAGGATTACAGTAAAAACTATGAGCATCATGATGAACATAGATTTTACTAAAACCTATTTTAATTGCAAATGCAGTAAAACATATTTTTACATTACTTTTCTTGGAAACATTTTGGTGTATAAATGAGACGTGTGTGTATATGTTTTTCTGGTTTCTTGGAAACCCGGGAGCATAGTTTTATTTGTAATTGCCATCTACAGTTAATTATAGCTTGATATGTACTATACATAAACAATGTTACCTATTGTACAGGCAGCTGAGAGTGCAGGTTGTCAGCTGGTGTAAACAGCACAACAGGCAGCATCAGCAAGTGATCTCTGGCCTATCTATTCAGCCCCAAAACTGCCAGTTCCTCTGCAAAGGAGATGTACACAAACACAAAGAGCCAGCATGTGTGTGCATGCATCCAAGCCTACGGTGCATCCCTTCAGGGATGCACAACACAAACATGCACTGCAGTAGCCAGTAATTCTCTGACTACAGTCAGAGCTCTCAAGCACTGGTGTATGTGCCCTGCTAACTGCAGGAGGAGGAAGGGGGCACACAAGCAGTGAGCATGTGTCAGGGGTACAAACACAGGTCTTGGTTTCTGAATGCTGGCGCCTGCTGCTGAAGGTGCTGGCGGCTCGGGCAGTTGTGTAAGGACACAGCCACACGAGCATTTCAGATGTGTAGGGATGCAGTCACCCTCTGAGCTGAGTGCATCCCATTACCCACACCTCCTGTGCTAAGTGTTTCTTAACCTGTGATACAACTTTCCCTGTTACAGCCTGGAGTGTGTCCTTTTAAAAGGCTCTGACATGTACTTGTCTGCTGGGCTGTAACTAAAGAGCTATTTGTAATAATATTTATTCCAGCATTGTAAGCAGGAGCCTATTTATTACTCATGCTTATGGAACACTGGGTTCAGGATGTCTTTCCTCCCATTCCCACTCACCCCTCCTCCCACCATCCTCCCCAATCCCACCTCAACTCTCCCTCTTCCCCTTAAGAGAGTGCCAAACATGAAATGACAGTGACCAATGTTGACTTAATGTGGATGTTTAATAATGAAAAAAGTGTGTCAGTTCCAGCGTTAGTTACAAATGGCAGTAAGTGTATCGGGTGGCAGCCCTGTAATAATTTTACATCCATCATTCCTTCCTGATGCCTCACTGGCTGCCTGATGGATGGGGATAGCAGAGTTAACTCTTAAGAAACTGCTGTGATCTGCTGAGCTGAAATGAATTCTGTCCCTGCTCTCCCCTTGGGGAGGAGTGGGATAATAAGAATCTCAAACCTGCAGATCCTGCTGCCTTTGAGAAATAAAACACTGGAGCTCACTTTAGTAAAGGCATAAGGAGTAGCTGGTTTAACACAGGGGATTTAAATTTCCCTTGCAGTGGAGAATTGTACTTCAATAACATTTTTTTTCTTCCCCTAATGGTTAGATTTGAACTAGAAAGTCAAGAGAAAACTGAAGGAGAGAAGGGCAGGAAGGAGAAGAAAAGAGAAGGGTTGGTAAAACAGACTCTGACCCCGTGCTTGCTGCAGACACTGAGAGACCGTATGTCAGACTAGAATAAGTGGTAATGATTGAAAGTGGGAACTGGCACAAGCCAGACTTCTCAAACAGGAGAAACCCCTTGGAATTAAGTCCAGAGGCTCTGTACTGACATCATAAACCAAATCACTTTGCAAGAATTGAAACCTACCCATTTTCATAATCTCTGTAGTATTTTACTGGAAAAATACTTTAGCATTCTGAATGACTAGCAGAGGCTGCGTTATCCACAGACATTACATACATGCACACTTATCCCTGCAAGTTCAGCAGGCTGCTAATAGATATGTCCTATAATTTGTAGCCCACTCTATTCCTCACTGACCTATAAAACATTAGGAATGATGATCAATGTAATATTTTGGTTCACATCTTGCAGTGTGAGCAGAGATCTTTTTGGAATAGTTATTATGCAGTGTGGGGACCAGGAAGTCTCTTGCAGACAATGGTCTGTTCGAGTCCCACAACACAGAAGTTAATGTGTTATCCTAAAAAACTATATATCCCCCCCCTCTTTCCGTGTCCTCCTCTTAATTTTGTTTTGCTGAGGTTCTTTGCCAGCAGAAATTCTTGTGTGAGGGTTGCAGTTCTCTTTGTTAATGCTATCAACATGGAGCAGACAGTTTTCAAAACTAGAAGGCGAGCAGGTATTATGTCACCACCCATCCGTCACCGGGCATGTCAGCCTTTCAGTAACCCCAATCAGCAGCATCAACAGGATCATTGATGGTCCAGGAGTCCTGTTCAACAGGGCTACTGTACCCATTGTCATCTCTCCTGAAACTTTTCTCCAGTTTAATACAAAACACAGGTCAAGCTTGCACACTACAAAGATCAAAATTGGATTTACCCAGCACTGGTCATTAAACACTTTGAATTACTTCAGCTGGAAGTTTATCTGTCTATCCCCAACCTCCCCCCATTTTTTTGCCATTTGCCTTGTGGAGCTTGAGTATATTTATATTTACAGCCTCTGCATTTAATGGCCACATGCCTTGTTTTCACAGATGGCCAGTGGAAGAATTCCCCTCCCCCTTTTTCTTTTAGTAAAGCCTGCCTTTGGTTTTGCTACTTTTGTCACAGTGCCACTACTCACAGTTAGCAAGTGCCTACGCATGGGAGGGGGAGATTCTGCATGGAACAATTTTTTTTATTTCCCCAAGGATTTTAGCTCTTTATTTTAAAACACTTTTTTTTTTTCCCCTCCTGATTGACCATCATTTACTAAATGCACAGATATATTTTTCAAAAAAAAAAAGATTAAGTGTGTATATTTATGTGTGTCTTTAGTGCTGCATGGGCAGGGTTAGCTAATAAAAACATACAGAGGGAGGGACGGATTCTGCCCACAGATGTGTGTGTGTGAAACTCCCACTGAAGTCAAGGAGAACAGCAGGAAAAGAGGCAAGGGAAGAGCCCTGGATGCTTGCAGCTGCTGCTGAAGTCTGAATGGGAATTTAAGTCTTCTTTCACTCCAGAAGGCAGAGATTGGAAACATTCACAGCCTACTGTGGATCAGGGAGGACTGCAGCTGTTTATACCGTAGTGGAAATTTTATTAAGCCCAATAAAGATGGATCAACTTCCTCCTGGAAGAAAAAACAACATACAATTGATTTTGAGTTCTTGTTATGACTTTTCAGCTTTGTGAGTCCTTGGGTTTAAGTTCCAAGCTGTGCCCTACAGCGATGAGAGCTAATTGCTTCCTGAGATTTTTTTTATTGTTTTTACATAATCACATGTCTCCAATCACTAGGGCTTTCAGTGCCTTCATGGGCACCAGCATCAGTGCAGTACCTCTGTTTAGTGCAGTAGAGACTGGGCTTGGTTCTTCTGTGAATTGTGTCCATTTAGTCTCTTGAGGGATCAGCCTGTGTTTTGTGCAGGTGGGACAGTCTTCTGGGGGATCTGCCTGTCCCAGTATGCAGGTGTTCACTTAGCTGAGTGACAGCCACTAGAGAGTCTTTTGGGGATGCTGAATTTTACCTTTAATTGTATTGATCCTGATGCTGGAGAGTAGATAAGCTAAGCCTTACTTCATGATCAGAAAAATGTGGTGGCTTCTTTATTAGGCAACAGCCTAGATAGTATGTTGACTTTTGTTAGGGCTGGAAGAAATGTAGCAAAGGTACAGCACACTTTGTAATTTGAGTACCTTCTGTGGAAAAATGGAAAAGAATAGTCTATATGGCTGTATTGCAGCTATGCAGTTGAGTCACCCATTGTTCATTAAACAATTGCCAGGAAAGCAGAGACTGTGTTCTTGCTTTCTCTTTGTGTGTAGACCCTCCATCCCGGGGTATCCTGCGTGGGTGGTGATTTTCGTCTTGTTTCATTCTTGGTGTGCCACCTCTCTTCCCCAGTTAATGCTTCCTTTCCTCGCTGATCAGCTGTACCAGCTTTCTGACTTACTGTGAAATCCTTGATTAAAATTTACGTGGCAGACTTCATCCAGGGATCTTGAAATTCTTCACAGTGGTGGGAAAATGTCACCATCTCCATCCTGTAGAGTTCAGGAAACTACGGTGCAGCAGCTGAACAATTCACATCAACACCAAGTTACAGACAATATCAGCCCAGGAAACAGTCTGGATGAGAGACTGGGTCTTGTAACTCTTGACCTATTTGCAGTCAGCAGATTACACATCCCGCTGGTTGAGGTCAATGCCTATGCCCACACTGTGAAAACTTTTCTCTGCTTTGCTTTCCCTTTCCTTTTTATTTCTTCTTTAAAGTAATGGACAGGGCAAGTCCTACCTGCATTTTCATGTGTCCTGACATGCACTATCTTGCAGAGCTCATAATCAAAGAAAAGCTGGACCTCAGTGTACTCTAGAATTGCTGCTTCCCATCAGTTTGTTTCCAAACTAATATATTTTACTAAGGAAGTCATTATTTTTCAAATAAAAGATTAAAAAAACCCCCAGTCTTAGGGACCTGGCACCTGCCAAATTATTGAGGATTTTCCACTTTTTAATTTCGGTGGATTCTGTCATGATTTCGGTGCTTTTAAAGGTGCTCACTTGAGAGCCCTTAGAAACTGAAGAACTATGTACACAATGCACAGCAAAGAAAAAGTGTGTATAAATGTCAGCAAATTCTCCCTGTGGCTGGGCGTCCGTTCCTGAGAGAAGAGTAGTTAAACAGCTGGGTCTTCTTGATCCACCTGAATTTTTCCCTCTAACACCTCATGGGGAACCTCTTTACTGTGCCCATATACCAGTTCATATAGATTCAATTCAGATGCAATTATTTCTACACAGCATTAAAGCAATATGGATTTTAATAGGGACTGTAACTAACCCAAAAGATAGCGTTCCTTTTCCATGTGATGTAGCCCCAATTAAGACTGAATGTCATAATTTTGAAAGAAGTACCATAAAACCAGAAAGAGCCAAAAATAAAGAATTTTCTTTTATTTTCTTGCTTCTAATGCTGCTTTTAGGTTTTGTGGGTGGATTATTCCATGAAAAAGAGAGATCTCAGATAAGCAAGACTGAAAGAGCTGAGGGGGTGGTGAATGCATTGTTTCTTCATACTCAGCTTTGATGCAACAACAACAAAAAAAAGTCTCCCAAATGATAACTTGCTGTGACATTATAAATAATCTTTCATCTTCTTTGGTGGTCCACAGAGTTTATATAATTGGAAGGCTAAAACCCTTCTTTGTTGTTTCTTCCCTTTTCATTAGTACAGTGGAAGACTATAAAACTGTGCAGCCAGAAGGGGTTTAACAATTACTGAGTCAACATTTGAAAGTCTCACTCTATTTTATCATTTTATGCATGTGCTTTTTATGAGCTTTACAGCCCTGCAAGCGTTACTTAAGCAAGGTCCATTGCAGTGGTGGATCTGTAACTGCTCCTACTTTTATTTTATTTTGCTCTCCCTGGTAGCATGTGCCGTCAGCAAGAGTCATAATTCCACACTCACAAAGAAATTATAAGTTTGAGATTATAAATTTTTTTGGTAACATTCAAGAGTGCTAGTTTAAGTTCCTAAAACTACCGGTCCTACTAAGGAACCCTTGGCAAGTCACATAATGTTTGACTCAGTTTCCTGTCTCATAAACAGAGTTAATAATCCTGCCTTTCTTTATGAAATTTTTTGGTTAATTACTGATGAGTGAAGAAGGCTTGGGCAAAGTGATCTTCTACACAGAAAACCCGAGTCTAAATAGAAGATCCTTCTGAAAAAAACTTGAAAATCTCTTACAGAAGTTATAGGTGTAACAGGATCTGGGCTGTACCATGGTTTGGACTGGGGCATAGAGAGTGGGCACAGTACCTGTTTTGAAGTAGCATGGCATTAATATGCAAGAGTAGAGTCTGACTGCAAGTAATTCATCATGGGCAAACCTCTGGGCACATCTGCCACCATTGCCAGTGATTCCTCTAAGTTCTTCCAGCTCCCTGTCATCCGTAATGCCTTCCTACCTCATGTTTTCCACATTCGGAAAGGCTGTGGATGAAGATTTTATAGCTCAAGCTATTCTGATGTTTATTATTGCAAGAGGCAGAGGAATTGCACAGAAAGATTGCTTTTACAAAGTCTTCACTCTTGTCAGATGTAGGATAAGACTCTTCACCTTCTTGGAGAGAGAAGGAAAATACCACGATGTTGAATGGATAACACCTGGCGCCACCAGTGCGTCTGGTAATTAAATACATTTTTCTGTCATAAAGTGAACTTTCATTGCCGGATCATAGCAGCTAATCTGCCTAGTACTTTAAGATTTGGTACATATTGACCAAGGTGTGTGTCAGAATGGTTGATATTTACTGGGCCTTGCTGAGGAAAGACATCTGCTTCTGCACCGCAAACCACATCAGATGCTGTCACAGGCCCTGCTCAGCAATCTAAGATAAAAACTAGCTTATCAAAACTCAGTCTATTTGAAAATACCACCTTTAGAGTTTAGGTGTGTGAATTTTTCCCACAGAGCAGGACGATAAATAGCTGGACAAACTGTACTTGGCGGGGATGGAGGGGGGGGAATGGAACACAGAAAAGGACAGTAGCAGGCAACCATCTGTTTCTTTTTATGTATTGACACTGAAGGGAACAAAGGTATCAGGCACTCAGTTCATCAGTGTGCTTGGAATTCTGAGGTGCAAGAACCCATGAGCTCCCCTAAAAATGTATTTTTTTTTCATCTGGCCTTTCAGTTCACTTGGGATAAGAAAAGCAGGAATGTGAAGTGATGCTCCTAAGTTCTCCTCTGGAATTCCACGCTGGCTGTTTCTCCGCACGCATCAGACTGAGAGGAAAAATATTCCTGTCAGGGGAAATGGGGGTAGGGTGGGGGTAGTAGCAAAGTGAAGAGTGGACTGCTTCAGTGAAACTGCTAACCTTGAATTATGCAATCGGAAAAACAGCTCTTGCCAAAATACAATTCTAACGGAGTTCAGAGTATCGTCAGTGCTTGCCAAATACCCCAGCCAAAAGGATGTCTCAAAGAGGGGGAGGAGGGATCCGTTGCCATATGCCCAGGATTCACAGTATTGTGGAAGAACTGTAGAGTCCTTCAGCAGTGGAGGCGTGTTCATGGTCTCGGGTGCACCCTGAGCACTGGTACCATGATCCAGTACAAGATGGGAGCAGTGAGGCTGGAGGGGAGTAGGTAAATATATCAGAATGTCTTTATTTCTCAGGCCTTCCAAGGTTTTGCTTCACTCTTGTGTAGTAGTGGGAGGAGTTCTGGCAAATGTGGTCAGGCTGTTCTACATATGTTTTGACTCTTCTTGTTTTATGTTTCTTCTATGAAAGAGACTGCAACCAAGTTCTTGTCATTTTTAGATCAATGTTTTGTTAAACTATGACAGCTATCCATGACAGAGAGCCAAGTAACTTTTGCAGCTGACCACAAAACTGAGTCTGACTTGTGGTGCTTAGTCATTTTTTATATATTTTTTTCTACATGACACATTCCATGTGTGTATGTATTTTTCATTGTTCTTTTAAATATAATTAGAATGCTTCTAGGAGCTGTGTCACAAATCAGTCTTCTCTGGCAGATGAATTTCTTTGATTAATAAAGTTTTAGGAACTTCTCATCACATTGTGGCTATTGATGAAACCTCTCTGTTTATACTTTGAACAATTGGGCTGTTGTGGGTTTGATTGCTCTCTACAGTATTATCTTCTCTGGTTTACCCATTAGAATTTTAAATGATCCAGTCAACAGAGTTCTTGCTGCCCCTGCAGGGAGTCTCTCCCACAGTCCAATAGAAATGACCATTAGGGTAGTCATCTCACTTCTGCTGAAGTCTTTCATAGAGAAAAAAGATGTTTATAACATGTCTTTCAGTCTTCTGAGATCTGGTACAAGATTCAGAAATTTAAAAGGAAAATAATCACTTCATCTTTAGTGAGATTCTGTGTTTATTCTCCCGCAAGAGCAGAAGTGTTCCTTGGTGTTTTTTTGCTGTTTTGTCCTGTCTGATTTTTGCCAGGTCTTCACACCACTTTCCTAGGTTTGGACCAACCTTGCCTGCTCTTTCTGGAAATGTTGGTGCTAGGCTGCAGTAGGTGCCATTCATGCATTTTTCACGGGATGAGTAGCATTTCATACCTGAAGCAAAGGGATGTTCTGCTGAACCCAACAGACATGTAGCCTCTGTTATCTCTGGATGGTACCTCAACTTGCTGCTGTTTACACAGTGGAGTGGTGGCAGTTTTGAGAACGTGTAATTTGCTGTTTTATATAAACTTTAAATCATTGTGGAATTCTTGTCTGAAGTTCCTATATTGGTGTCCATATTGGGGGGGGTTGGAACTAGCTGATCTTTAAGGTCTCTTCCAACCCACACCTTTCTATGATTCTGTGAGAGGAGGTTGGGATAGCAATGTCAGCAGGTTGCCAGTTTATTTGGGATCAGGGAAGAAAAAAGTTCTTCCTTTGTTTCTGTGGAGATTCCTCCAAAGAATACTTCCTCCATAAACTGGAAAACTCTGTAGGAAAGGTAAACAGATGCTTCCAACAAAAGAAAAGCAGTAAGTCATCAACCAAATGCTTTCAAGCAAAACAGTTGCATAGCCCCTTTTGAATATTTTGTAATTGTAAAAGTGTTTCTGTATGTCAGAATTGGGGAAAATCAGCTGCAGGGTGTTTAATGGAAAGAGTGTAGGGCATGAAATCACAATACTGCTTACATATAGTTGAGCTTTTGCATCCTGCCAGGGCATTGCAGATCTCTTTCTGCTCTCCTAATTCTGGTTTTAGGGCATTTTTTGGGTGGATGGTTTTTGGGTTTTGGGGTGTTTTTTTAATGGCTCTAGGTTGGAAGGGATCTTAAAGATCATCTATTTGCAACCCCCCTGCCATGAGCAGGGACACCCTCCGCTAGACCAGGTTGCTCAGAGCTCCATCAAAACTGGCCTTGAACACTTCCAGAGATGGGGCATCCACAGTTTCTCTGGACAACCTGTGCCAGTGCCTCACCACCCTCACAGTAAAGAATTTCTTCCTAATAGCTAATCTAAAGCTACTCTCTCTCAGTTTGAAGCCATTGCCCCTTGTCCTGTGACTCCAGGCCCTTGTAAATAGTCTCTTTCCATCTTTTTTGTAGGTTCCCTTCAGGTACTGGAAGACCACAATTAGGTCACCCCAAAGACTTCTCTTTTCCTTGTTGAACAATCCCAACTCTCATAGCCTTTCCTCACAGGAGAAGTGCTGTTGCAGAGGCTCAGGAAAGAACAGACTTATTATTGCCTCTATTCTTTTTAGACTTAAACATTTCTAAACATCAACACAGGAAAGTACAACTGCTGCTTTAACTTCGTCTGTTCCAAGAGCAGTGTCACAGAGAAGTTCTCTTTAGCTGCCACTTTATCAGTGCTGATTGAATTGTATTGCCATTCCCTATGTTGAAGCAGCAGAATTGTCACCGTGTTAAAAGGGTGGTCTCCCCACTCACCCGCGTTTCAGTTCTCCGGGGAGCCGTCTCCAAGCGCGGGGCAGCGCAGAGCACCCCAGGAGCTCAGCACTCCTCTGGCATTCCCTCGCAGCCCCTCTTCCATCATGCCTGTGCTCCCTCACTTCATCTGATGTGGCTGTACCTCAAAATGCGAAACTTTGCCTAAGATGGATAGCGGCAGAGCATCTGTGGGCTTGTTAAGTCAGACTCTGATAAACGAGCCGTACACGGCGCGTACCTTGCAGACAGCGTGCCGGAGTATTCGCTGACCTTAAGACTCAATCAGATCGTGTCGGCAGAGTGTGGTTCTGAATGCAACTGCCTCTGACTTCAAGAGCTGCGTTTACTGCATAAAGAAAAAGCTGTTAAGCCTGTGCCCTTTGAGGTCTCGGCTGTGTTTCTCTAAGAGGTTTATGCGTGATTCCGGAAAAGTCTGCAACAGAATAACTCGCCTCCCCCTTGACATACCCAAAAAGAGGAAATGTTCTGTTATATTTTAGGTTGGTGGCAGCATTTTAAAATTATTTCTGACACAAAAATTGTTGAACTCTAGCACAATGAAGTTGTGGTAAATAGATTTTTTTTTTTTTCCCCTGAGGAGAAACTGTTGATTTCCATGATACATCTCTGCTCCATTTAGAAGAAATACAAGGTCAACTTACTCCTGACTTTCTGACTGCTGACAGGTTGCTTTGGAAATGATAGCTGAGTTAAAACCAGTAGATCAAAGAGTTCGGTAAAGCTAAATGCCTGAATAGTTCAGGTGCTTATTTGAAGCTTCTCCAAGCTTTCTGGATCTCTGTGCCTGGCAATGTTATGGAAACCCTTTTTCTTGCGATAGGCTGACTCTGTTGCATGAGCTTTTCCTGAAAAAACCAAGAGGATAACTCATCTTGCACACTTCCCCTGGTGATGCATCAGGGTGTAGACAGAGCACCGGGAGTGGGAAAGGGATCTGCAACAAAAACGAATGTAAGGAGTAGGAAAGTTAACCTCACATTCCCTAAACTCTGTGAGCATACAAAATTGAGCAGATTAGCCTTGTTTCTAACACTCTCGAAAAAATCTTTCTTCAATAACTTTCATGAATTTGAACCATTCTTTGAATTGCAGATGCAGGGACATCACATCGCAGGAAGCATTTCTGTATTCGCATTGTTGTCTTTTGTGTTTTCTTCTGTAACATAACCCAGTGACATTATTAGGTTACATAGAAGTTGTGAAGTCCCTGGTTGCCATGTGAAATCTGAACTTTTTTTTTTAGTTTATTGATCTTTTGCAGTCTTCAGGAGTGGAATAGAGCAAGGAAACAGTAATCTTTCTTTCAGGAAGAAGCTCAAAAGAATTTTTTCGACTGCAGCCACTTTATTATCGTGCCTTATCATGTCATTTACTTAGCTTTGCAAAAGGCACAGTGCCTAACATTTTGAAATGTTAGTATTGCTTCCCTGAAAGATTTATTTTTAAACATATGATTGTCAGGAAGATAGAATGTTTATGAGCAAAAGTCATTGGGAAAACAAAAACAGTTGGAAAATGGAACACCTTTGTGTTTGTAAAGTCAAACAATTCAGGGGGAAGCGAGGTGTTTTGAAGAGAACATTGGAATTAATGGCCCTGGCATGTTGTTCTGGCAATGTCTTTAGACACCACTGCAGCCTGACAGATTAATTGGCAGCACACACTAGCCTGTTGCAATCCAGGGTTCACAGTTAGTTCTGACTAGATGAATGACGGACGGGGTGTTAGTAGGGTTGGGCAAAACAGTCTGGACGAGAACACAAACTGCTGCCCAAGTATCGTGCTTAATTCAAGCTGACCCTTTCCCAAGGCCTGAATAAGTTTGAACTGCAGGGTGTTTTTTTTTCCCTATGGGCTGCTTCTTAAAATACAGCCTTAAAAAAAAAAAAAAAGGGAAAGTCACCCATGTCCCTGCACTTTGATTGCAGGCTGGGAATAGAATAAAACAATAAATACATTGCAAAAGAGTGTGTATCATCTGAACTTCGAATCCAGCTTTGCAGTCCCAGGGACATAGAGAGTTGAAGTATTCTTCAGATGTGCAGCCAATTTTATCATGCCGAGCTAACCAAGCTTTTCAACACGGTGGAGTTTGCTCATCACTAGCTAATAAGCAAGTTTTAAAAAGGCTTTTACGGTAGACTCTGCAACCATATCTCTTCCATAAAATATTATTATGTATTGTTAAATACCTGACTCAGTAAACTGTTGTGAATGGTTATCCAGCTTCCCTGTCAACCTTCTAAATTACATATGAACTTTGCAATTGTAGTGTTTAATTATTTTCCTGATCCAAATCCCATCATCTTGCCCATATAGGACAAAACAACACTGGAGACCCTGACTCAGCAGTTGGCAGTAAAACAGAGTGAAGACGGGAAGTTCAGCCACGCGATGATGGATTTCAACATGAGTGGAGATTCTGACGGTCAGTACAAATGGCTTATCCTTATTTCCAGGTTTGTGTGTGCATATCAGCGGGATCTGGGGGAGAATCCAAGTGATTTGGAGGCCTGTGAACAGTTAGCAATAAGCAGCTATGAAAGAAGGCAGGAAAAAGTGATTCATCGTGGGGTGTTTTAAGTCTGAAGGTGATTTTTAGCCTTCTCTCTGTACCCTGAAGGTCTCAAGAAGGGACCAGGGATGTATTTCTGATAGTAAAAGGCACTAAAGAGGGCAAATATGTATGGTATAAGTGAGATCACACAGGGAATCCCCAAAGTATAGACCTGATCCTCCATAAGTGTTGAGCGCTCTGAATCTGTGGGAACTTTATTTGTTTGATGAAGTGTGCATAATGTTTGTTTGTTTCTCTACTATTACATGTATTGTTATGGAGGTGACAGCACAAAACCAGGCAGATCTGTATGTATTTATATGCTAGTTAGAGAACTGCTTAAGAAGAAATGCCTGATGTTGCCATATATTACCCCCTTTCCATCACAAAAAAAGGTAGAGGTGGGTAATGTATGCATTCTCTAAGCAAGAAAGGAAGAAAGTAAAAATGTAAACCTACATTGATAAATGTAGGCTTTATGTTATTAAGCAGTAAAAGATGTTTTAGAAAAGCTGTTTAATGCTTTGTATTGAAAAAAAACAGACTAAACTCTTCATCAAGTCTATATTATGTGATACTGAATTAATAGAATAGCTAAAACTAGACAATATACAGTATATTTAACCTATTATGAACATGGGCTCATTGAATGACATAGGTTACTAATGGCAGAGGGAGCTACATGATGAAAAACAAGCTGGGAATGTTTTTCTCTTTTCTTTTTAGGAAGTGCAGGAGTCTCAGAGTCTCGAATTTATCGGGAATCCAGAGGGCGTGGTAGCAATGAACCCCATATCAAGCGCCCAATGAATGCATTCATGGTGTGGGCTAAAGATGAACGGAGGAAGATCCTTCAAGCCTTCCCTGACATGCACAACTCCAACATCAGCAAGATATTAGGTAAGAGTGATAGAGCACTGTTCTTTCAGAGCAAAACTCAAAAATATTTAGAATGAATAGAGCCTAGCACCTGAAACAAGAGAAATACTGTCTCTCTATTTTGCAACTTCATCACTGCACCAAGGACAACAGTGATATGAGCTTCCACTGGGCTGCCCAGCAGTGTGCATTACCTGCACAAGAACCTGATATGTTCTTGCATTTTTGTAGTTACTGAGGTTGTGGTGGTAATTTTGGTTTGAAAACATGAACTGAATAGACAAGAAGAGTTCTTTTCATTAGCCTGTTGAACAAGCACGAAATAATTGCTATCATTTATTTGCCTACATATTTTATCTAACTAGTTTCTCCGGGGTAGGACACTACAGTATTTGATTTGTGCCATAGAACTTTCTGTCTCCACTTGGACGTCAAGTTGCTGACCACAACTCTTTAAGTGTGACCATCCAGCCAATTATTTGTCCACCAAGGGGTCCGTCCATCAAATCCATGTCTTTCCAGTTTAGAGATAAGGACGTCATGTGGGACAGTGTCAAATGCTTTGCACAAGTCCAGGTAGATGACATTGGTCACTCTTCCCTTATCCACCAACAGTGTAACCCCAGTTCACCTGTCAGTACATTCAGGAACCTGCAGGACATGCAGGTCCCATGGACTTGTGCACCTTTAGGTTCTCAGATTAGGTTCTTCTCCTACAGTGTGTGGTTTTTCATTCTCCCTTAGTCTGATAAGAATCCTGAAATTAAGAAAAAAAGAAACATCAGAACTAATTTCCATATCCTCTACTATTTACATTCCAAGCAATATTTGTGATGAATGTCATCTACTGAATCTCATGCCACAGTCTTCCAATTTTTCACTAGTAGCTCAGACTCTCAGTACCACGTTCTGTCCAAAGTCACTGCTCTGTGACATGCTGAATGATACAGCAGGTGATTAACAAGGCTCTCTGAGGCCCATGAATTACTGTTCTGGAGAAAAAAAAATCCTGTCATCAAATTAGAGATGTTGAATTTTTACTGAGAAAAACTGTTACAGGACCTAAGCACCCTTCAGGCCAGTGGCTAAGCACAGAACATGTTTACCTGGGCTGCAGGTCTCACTGGTTTTGCAGACTACTCAAGAAATGTAATGGCAGCATTAACCAGCTGCAGGTCTGGTAAATAGGCTGAGTTTAGACTGGTCAGAGGTTTGAGGCTTATGTTGATGGGAGTGATATTATGAAAAGTTAGCAGGGGGCAAGTGGAAATGAGATAAATTGGTTGGAGAGGCAGAATGTATTGCTGTGGATGGCAGATGTGATGATATTAACCCATGATTTAAAGGGTGGTACAAGATGATTAGATTAGTTATGGGAACAGGATTAGAAGGCTAAATTGGTTATGTTGAAGGTAAAATAACCTTATGCTGGTTAAAAAGGATTATACTGGTCAGAGGTGTATGATGTGATTAGCTGGAGGACAGGGCAGTAATAGTTTTGGTCTGTTTCTAAATTGAGAGTAGACCTGGTTAAACCTGTTTTTAAATAATCAGCTTCAGAAATCTACAAGATCATTCTGAATGGCCCTTTTCATATAGAAAGTACAAAGAGAGCTTGATGTTTTCCCTCTTAACTGATTGTTTTGGATAACAACCTCCGACAGCACGCTGCTAATTCATTCTGCTTAAAACAGGCGCTTGAGCTGGGCTGACATTTTACGCAGTCTCTGGGGATCCTGGTTGACATTTTAAAGGGCTTCTAAGCATTTTATAATACCCTAAAATCTGGTTTTAATAAGCCATTCTGCTGAAATTGTTAACATAAGGAATCACCTTTTACTATTTGGCGCTAGATCAGGGAGATATGGGGACATCTTTTTCTGATTAGATATACAGTAGTTGGAGTAAAATGTGCAAATTCATTACAGATCCTGTTGAGGTGACAGACAGTATAGCTGACTCCAAACTCTTTCTGTTTTGCTGCCAGATATGGGGAAAAGCAAGGTCTGAGGCAGTGAGAGATGATGTTTCTATTTCTTTCCAGCATCACATTTAATTTTTTCATTCTACCTCTGCAATGGAGAGGGATGTCCTGACGTCTTCCTTCTTGACAGAAACATTACAAAGGTCTTCCCTCAATTGCAAAAGGCCAGTCTTTTGAAGTCAGCAGGGAGCTGTCTGTTAACTGGCATCGGGTGAGCAACCAGAAGCTTACAGTTCAGCCAGGTATTAGGGTCTCCTTATTAGAAAGCCACAATTTTTCTTTCCCATTTTTCCAGCATTACTGCTACACATTGAGGTCAGAGAGCTCGTTGTCACAGAGAGCAGCTTAGATAGAGTTCTCACTGATCGAGGGTCATTTTTATAGTAAAATGAGAGGAGGTGCCCTTCCCAGCACCAGAATTCTCTAGGGATTATGTTTGACACTGTGGTATTATGTTTTGAGCATAAAAATTAGATACACGGATTTGTCACTAAATTCATCTGTGCATACGTTTGTCATCCATCTGTTCATTGCAACTTAAACTTGCGGATAATGATTTTTTTTAGTAAATTGTTAAAAAAGTGCTAAAATGGGTCTGCTGGACCCTATCAATTTAATAATGCATTGTTTAGATCTTTCTGTAAATATTTTAATTACTTTCACTGAGAAATCTACATGAAGGTATTAGGAAACAATGAAGTTAAACACTACCTTCAGAAATTCTCTCAGGATGTGTGTGTGTGAATACAAACCTGTACACCTACATTATACAAATGTTTGTGTATGTGAGGGTATTTATTAAACTTAAAATCAGCCTGAATCAGGTACTCAGGTTCAAAAATGTCAGTCTAATGGACTAAAAGTTAGAGAATATTGCAAACAGCTGAAAATCCTTGTCAGAGAAACTTGGCTTAAAATCAGCGGTAAGCAGAGCTCTGAACGTGCAGGCACATGTGTCTGGGCATACGTGAGGGCATCTCAATCTCTGCCCTGGATTCTAATATTTGCCCTCTCCAAATGCGTTCACAGTCACAAACAGCTGTGTGAGCACAGCTCTAACTGCCCGACCTCACTCTGGGGGCAGAACCCTTGCTTGGTACTGAAGTCCTGCAGATTTATTTTTTTTTTTTCCTAAATGCTTCAGCCACCAGATCAGGGAGAATTGTGCAAGAATCTTGCTTGTCATTGTGGGTTCATCCAGGGAGGTGAATGGGTTCTTGCATTCATAGTCAAGGAGAAAAGCCTTGCATACTTGACCCACTCGAAGCTTTCCAACACAGTTGGTGAGCGGAAAGCTCACCCAAGAGTGTAAATCTTCCCTTAAAAAGAAAGATTTTTCAAGATTCTTCAATCATACCTTGTTTGGGCTTGGTTTTGGCATTGTGCATAGGTACCCGTGCCTGCCTGTGTGTGCTTATAGAAACATAAAACAATGACAGATAAAGCTATTACAAATGTATTTTGTCCGAACATAAGGTATTCTTAACCAGTTTTAGTATGTTGATTGGCAATACTCATTCATAGCTTAACCTGTGGCTGCAGATTCAAAGATCAGAGTTACGTAGTCTTCAAACTTTGAAAATTTCAGATTAAGACCAATCAGAGAGCTGGTTGGGTTATGTATATGACTAAGAAAAGAAGTGGTAATAATAAAATGTACATAACAAGGGTTTATCAACAGAAAATGTGCCCTTTTTAAAAATTTGATGGCATTGTTTGTTTAATTATATATGATACTTCAAAACATACTAGTAAATTATGTTTAGTTTATTTTCTAAAAACACTAAAGTCACAGTAAGAGGAGGTATCACTGCAGAAGGCAGCTATTAAAAATTTGCTAGGAAGAGAGGTGAAACTGCCAGGATTTTTGTTGTATTCCGTTTGCAGCTCAGGAAGGAAAAACATAACAAATGACATTCATGTATAAATATTGTATGTGTAACTGTATGTACAAATATTATGCATCAAAATTTCACTTTCTATGGCCCTGATCCTGCAAAGACTTGTGTGTTTGCCTAACTTCACCCACTATTTACAGATCTTTTCACTTGAGGAGGTAGGAATCTGCCTGCCCAGATCTGACTGTAGGATTGCAGAAAGTGAACTGACAGAGCAGAAGAGGAACTGTACTGGAAGAGAGCAGTTTCATGGCAATTTTGAAACAACTGCCATTAATTTCTACCTTTCTGTCCATCTGTCTGTCTCAGAATATGTCTGAGTTCCTACACTGCAGATCCCTTCACAGCATATAAAGCAAATGTCAAGATTTGTTTACAGACTGAGGGTTCCAACCTTTCTATTCATAAATAAAAACTGATTCAGCAGCAGGAAAAGAGGCTGGGGCAGGTTTCTAAGCCACTAGGATTTCAACAGGTCTGTGATTAGAGGACTCTAGACTTAGATTAACTGCTATGATTTTCTTTGTATGCTGAAACACCAGTGTGCCAGTGTCTGTGAGGTAGAATTTGAAAGCAGAACCACATCTGGGCGTCTTCCAGTGGAGCTTGCTTGTTTTATCCTTCATCAGCACAGGCCTGATCTATGTTTCCATCTTCTGCAGCATTAGGAGATGTGCAGTGTTTTGGTAATCTCCACATGTTTACCACTGTGTCATTCAGCCCAAAATCTAGGAGGTACTATATGTGGAAAGTTGGTGTCACTTTTTCTAGCCACTGTCTTTGCCAGAAAAAGCTTGGAAGAATTTCTCTGTGGGAGAGACAAGGCTGCTGACCAGGATTGTGTCCACAGAGGTTTGCTGCTCTGTGTAATACAGAGCCCTGCCACAGATCCCCATGTACAGACGCTACCTCAGTGGCACAGGAGGAGCCGTGCAGGAGTTTCAGTCCAAATCCTAGAAGCCATCTAATCGTGGTGGTGTGGTGCCGCGCCTAAGCTAATAACAATGTCATTAAACTGCTTCCCATTCCAGGACCAGCTAGGGGATCTCTGCATGTTCTGTGTTGTAAAGACCATGAAAAATGATGAGTTTGACTCCAAATCAGTGCTTGTTAAGAAAGAGGTGTCCATTGTCTTCAGAGTGAAGGCGTTGCTGTTTACGAGTCGCTCAGCTCTAAGTATGAGGTCAGGCTGTACCAGCCTTTTTCTTCAGAAGCCCAAACTGCAGCATGGAATAAAAAGTCAAAGAGCAATGGGGGGAAATGGTGACAATAATCAGAAGAGTCCTTTCTAGTAGAAATGAAACTGTTTTCTTTCCTGGGAAGGGATAACTGCGCTCTCTATATTGCAAAGTCTTGGGGGCACAGTGAGCTAAGACCAGCCTGAGTAATAGCATGAGCTAAGTACAGTATGAGTAACCATAAAAATGAAGAACAAGAGGAAATCAAGTATGAGATATGACATTATGAACCCATTACATTGACAAACTATTCAAACTTTTTTTCCAATGGGAAAGTTGACTATTTTCCAATAAAGTTTTCCTTCTAGGCCACATGTTTCACAGCTTGGACTATTCCTGTTATTTGAAATGTACCTTAGCCTGAAGCACTTCCATATTTCATGGGAAAATAAAATAGGGTAACAGATTCAAGAAGTTTTACTTTCAGTTCTCATATTTATGTCCTTTAAGAAATATTAGTTTATAGCTTTCAGGAAGTATTTGAAAACAATTGCAAGGTCTTCATTATATCCCTAGCTCAAATATCCTCTTTAGCATAGGCAGAAAACAAAGCTGCCAGCAATGAAGCCATAGTGCAGCTCTGCACTGAGGTGTGCCAGTATCCCAGTGTTCTTCCCTTCATGACACACACTAAATTCTTTAAGTTGGAGCTGGCAGTGTTCCCCAGGACTTGGTCTTGGAGTTAAAACCCTCATGAGACATATGGGATAGTTTATAGCTTTTAGAGGCATTGCTTCAGGGTCTTTGCAGGCTCCTGTACCTGACTGCATAGCATTTCCGATCACTTCTTATTCTACTTCTCCCAGACCTGGAAGCCAGAAAGATCCAGTATTTGTCATGAAAAATTAAGCTGTGGACATGAGCATATCCTGAGTTCATGCCTTGATCCAGCTGTGGTGGATCACGATGACTAGATGGCAGCACAGCAGTGGTGCCTCCTCTGGACAGGAGGTGAAAATAGGCCCATGGCCAAGGGAAAGTGTGGAGACGTAGCAGAGCAGACTCTGTGTGGTCTTTGACCATTCCTCTAAAATATGCCACCTTGTTTTCTAAAACAAAGTGTCAGGGATTGCCCATTATCAGGATAATGGTTTTACTTCCTACCTGAAAGGCATTATAATGTAGATAAATTTCAATAAAATATTCAAGTGCCATCTCTCTGCCTCTTGGCCGTAACCAAGAGTTTTACCAGTAAAATACAAACAAGACCTGACCCCTGTCTAGAAGCTCTGACAGATTCCCAGCCCAGAGCAATATGACCGCAGGTATCTTGTTCTGGGTGACCTACTTGTTTCTCTGTCTTTCAGTGTTTGGGGATGAGTAGAATCTAATTTATTTATTTATTTATTTATTTATTTATTTATTTTTCTTGGTGACAGGATCTCGCTGGAAAGCTATGACAAACCTAGAGAAGCAGCCATACTATGAGGAGCAGGCCCGACTCAGCAAACAGCACCTGGAGAAATACCCAGACTACAAATACAAGCCAAGGCCGAAGCGTACCTGCCTTGTAGATGGCAAAAAACTACGCATTGGCGAGTACAAGGCTATCATGCGCAACAGACGCCAGGAGATGAGGCAGTATTTTAATGTTGGGTATGGGAACTTTAAAAACTACCGTTTATTTCATTAAAAAAAAAAAAAAAAAAAAAGAAGAAGAAAAAATTCAGGGAGAATTGTTAATTCAGTGTGGTAAATGTTATCGTTTATTGGCAGGAACGTTAGATATTGCTAGCAGAAAATGAAGCTTTATAGCAAGGCATTCCAGGGGGAAGTTAGGCAGTTAGGGATCTTTTTGTTGGCTCTGCTATATGCTCATCTTAAAGCCTCAGCCAACTGTCTCATTTCCACTCTGATTATGAAAAAAAAATGCTTAAGATTTTCCAATGAAACATAAGTCTTCTAATAAAGCCTTATAGCTATTACTTTATTACGGGGCCTGAGAGAGTATATCTGAATGAATCTATGGTAGTGCCTCGTGATCCAAAAGCCAAAATTACAAGTTTGCATTCAGTATGATCTGTGACAAGTGGTTTGCAGAAAGGACTGCTGAACACACTGAACTTGAGCTGGAATATGGACTTGGCCCAGTTAATTCATATCAGGCATGAAGTTGTCTGCGTTGTTCATTGTGACAGCATTTGTTATTCTAGGGAGTGTCTTCCAGCAGTAAGCTAAAAGCTTTGTGTTGAGCATAAAGTTTAAGAAGACCAGTTCTGATAAACAGCTAATAGGTCAGCTTGATATGATTAGATTAATACCTGCCTAGAAGAGTAGCATGTATTTGCCTTGGGCAGAGAAGGAAACCTTCCTTGGTTTTGGCTACAGCAGGTCAAAAAGAATTGGAAGTAATCACATATTCCACAATATTTCTGTATTCACCCCAGAAAATTAAAAGCTACACAGTGGTTTTAAAAACAGCAAAAGCAGCAACAAAAGTTACCCTCTGAAATAATGAAATTTGTGTTCTGTTCATGTCAATTTTGAATCCTCCTAATTTTGACTGAGTAGCACATCTCTTTAGTTAATGGCTAGAAGTAGCAATAAAGGAGAGAGTATCTGTCCAGCAACTGTTAAGTGTCATCAGACTGTGTTTAAAACAGCTACAGTGTGCATTGTTATAATAAGCCGCTCAGCAGAGAAATTTGAGCTGCTTAACCCTGTGGTGCTGGCAGGTCCAGTGATCCCAATGGTAAGCACTGAAACAAACACAGGGAAGTCAGCCAACATTTGGCATCAAGAGATTAAAAAAAGAGGAGGGGGCCTTCTGGAAAAAGAATAGGTGGCAACAGAGCCCCCAGAACACTGCTTATCTGGTTAACATGCATGCCTCATCATGGGAAAAAAAATTAACCTTGTAACATTCCGCATACTATTTGGCTTTCCAAACAAGGCTGACATTGAAATCAAGACATTTCTGGAGTTAATTTGCACTAGGGCATAGGGGCACAGAACCTGGGGTGAAATCTTTATAGAAGTGACTGACAAAGCAGCCAATGGCTGCAGTGGGGGCAGTGTGTGATGCCAGCAGTCACGGCACTGCGGTTGCGTTCCTGGTTTTAGTTCCCCATCTGTTGCATCCCCCAGTATGGGTCGTTTAGGGCTAAACTTCTAAACACCAGCCCAGCTCCTGCCTGGGCACCACAGTAAGTGATTTGGTTTACAGGAGCTGTGGCTATGCCAGCTGCTGGGATGTGCTGAAGGCGTCACGATGGGAAGGACTGGGTGTTTTTTGATGCTTTCCTATCTCAGTGTCTTCATCTTCAGTGGGTAGCGTGGCAAGCTCACCTCACTGGACTGCTGAGAGCCCTTATACATTGGTATCTGAGGACTGCTGCAAGAACTTTGGGGCTGGACATCCTACAGAGGTGGAAAAATACCATTCTTAAATTATTTAATATTTGAAAAGCACTCTGAAAAGCACCATTTAAGTGCAAAGTGTTCCTATTGTTAAATATTAAAAGCAATTTAAGTGTGCTGAATCTTGTTGCAGAAATGCTGACTCCAGAAAACAAAAGCCTTCCTATTGAATTAAGACTAAAATGCAAATTAGATCCTCTCCCTACTTTAAGAGCTGTATCTTCAGCTGAGACAACTTTGACTTGTTTCAGAAACACAGAAATACGGGCTGTGTGGAGGGAGGCCTCACTCCAATGGCAGGCAGGAAGTATCTGAAAATGCAGCAGCGATTCCAAACAAATGTAAAGCTGTTTGGCAAAGCAAAGTCTTTCAGGATCACTGTACTGTGCAAGGCTTACTGTACAGCCAGGGCACAGGCAGGCAGGGGAACAGGGGAGGGCTTCATTCTTAATTAAGAATGTTCATCTCAAGAGACTCTGCCCTGTCTCCTGTGGCAAGGCTTTTCAGTGCAGATGGACACACCGCTGATGACATTACAATGTGCAGCATGTACTGAAGAGTATTACTGCAATGGAATTACTTCATGCAGCAAGGAAACAAAAGGAGCATGAATTTTAAACCTCTAGGCTTGTTGGGACTCTGAAGCTTCTCAGGGAAACAAACACTAGTATAACACAGCCAGTGTTCTTGATGCAAAGGGAATTTCTGTGGCCTGGAATAATTCTTCTTTCATTACTGCAGACAGGTTTCCAAGGCTTAGACGCCGTATAAAGGCATCCTGTAGAGGATTTTCTCAAATGCTTATGTTGCTTGCTTGCTTTTTATTTATTTTTAAATAATGCCTGCTTCCGTTTTAAGTCTGCCTTTTCCCAATTTTTTCCATCTTCCTTCAAAGAGCCTGCTTTTCACAAGGGGCGCCCCAGTGGAAACTATCACCTTCCAAAGGGAGGCCTTCAGTGATCAACCTGTAAACCCATGCTGGCCCCAGAAAGCTCACTGTTCCTCTCCCTAAAAATATCCAGGTCTCTGAGTGAATGTGGAGTAAGCATTGCCTCTTTGGAGAGTCCTGCCATGCTTTCTCCTCATCCATTGGTATTTTCCCACAGCACCTCCCCATTCCTGTGCAATTTACCTGGTCCTTGCTACATCTCTGCTGTTAGCAATGTGTTACTTTTATGTCTGGTCTTGTCAGAAGATTGGATTATTTAAAAGGAAGATTTTCAAAATATGTGGGCTTTAAGTTGGACCACAGTTGCAAGGAAGTTCATATTTGGCTGGCAACTCGTGGGACACCCAGTTGACCCAGAAAATAAGTTCCCCTCACAAGCAGGCAAGCTGGAACTAGTTCAGGTACAGCTAGATATGTTTACAGAGTTTTTTTATCAGTGAAGTTGGTTTGGGCTTGATGTGCATTTCTGGAGCATCAGTTGGTGAGTCTGGAATATTGATATAAAGGCTGTCTTGCGTGGGCACCTAGGGACTTTCTCTACGTGCCCAAGAATATATGCTACAGGCTTACAAATTGCTGTTGATCTTACCCTCCCTTTACTCCTTCCACTACTCAAACATCCTTTTGCTTTTTCTCCCTGGCAGGCAACAAGCACAGATTCCCATTGCCACCGCGGGCGTAGTTTACCCAGGAGCCATTGCCATGGCAGGAATGCCTTCCCCACATCTGCCCTCGGAGCACTCGAGCGTGTCCAGCAGCCCGGAGCCCGGGATGCCCGTCATCCAGAGCACTTACGGCATCAAAGGCGAGGAGCCTCACATCAAGGAGGAGATGCAGACCGACGACGTCAATGGAGAAATCTACGATGAGTACGATGAGGAAGAGGATGACCCCGATGCGGACTATGGCAGTGACAGTGAAAATCACATTGCGGGGCAAGCCAACTGATCGGGGTCCAAATATCTCGTGACCTACAGGACTTCAAGGAGAAAAGAAAAAAAATAAATAAAGCCCCATCTGGTTTATCCTTGCCAGTGGCCAAGCACATTAACTTTCTCATACACTGACTGTTACTTTAACTGTTAGTCTTAACTAGTTGGGACATCAGCTGACTAATAGACATCAGCCTGCATCAGAAGAAAAAAGGCTCAGAAGAAAGGAAACAAAGACAACGACAACAACAACAACAGAATGATATAAGCTATGGGTAAAATAATGCCAGTAATTCAGCTGCTATACCCAAGCACTGAAGTCTTACCCGTCGACCTTTTATTATTATTATTTTTTTTCAAATAAACTTTATGGCTGTTTGTTCTACAATGTTCTAGAAATTCTCACTCAGGTACACAGTGCCAACAAGTGGCTTGTGAATGTGTTTTGTTGTTTTGTGCTACAGTTTAAAGAGAAATATTTTTTTTTTTTTTTTTTAACAATATNTTTTTTTTTTTTTGGTAATGCACCTGACAGGAAAAGAAAAAAAGATAAAATTCCTTTTAACCCCCTCTGTCTCCTTCTCCCCCTCCTCCCTGTTGAATCTGGGTCAGAAGTGTGTGTGTGTGTGTGCGTGTGCCTGTGCGCGTGGCTGGCAAGGAAGGAAGTGGGGAGTCTGTTTCTGTTAACCCCAACAAGCAATTATTTCCTTTCAAGAGAGGACTTCTCTTCATCAGTTGCACACCATACTGAGTCTTTGAGCAAGTGCCAAATTTGTACTAAAGCGCTGAACTAGTCCAATTTGCTTTTTTTAGGTTGGTCTCTTCTTGTTTTGTTTTTCTTTTGCTTTTTCATTGCTTCCTGCTCTGTCTTAAGT
Organism: Pachyramphus minor; assembly: GCA_013397135.1. Taxonomy (NCBI): domain Eukaryota; kingdom Metazoa; phylum Chordata; class Aves; order Passeriformes; family Tyrannidae; genus Pachyramphus; species Pachyramphus minor. The sequence continues at coordinate 1,514,537 of VYXB01010819.1, read as the reverse complement.
TAGGACAGTGTTGTATCTTAGACAATCCCTTGAAGAACCTGATATACCAGCAGCTGGTGAGATTAGACATATATTTTTGGTTTTGGTTTTGCTTTTTAAAGGAAACTGTAGGTGCCGTTCTCAGGTGAAAAAAAGAGAGAGAGAGAGAGAGAGACATAAGAAATTTAGAGAAAAAATATTTTATGGTCTTGGATTTTCATGTGTGCGTGTTTATGGTACTAATAAGAATAATCTTGGACTATCGTGAGCAAAAAACATGTTCCAGAATGAAGTCCCGCACCCTCCAAATGACTTGGTCTGTTAGGAGCCTTTGCTTTTAGTTTACACTTCAAGTGGCATAATAAACGACTTAAAAAAGGCTTGTCCAAAATGTGGCTTGTTCTGCCCAGAACAGGGCAACTGGAAATGTTACTTCCTCACTGAGCATGGTTAGGTTACCACCAACCATGTCCAGTTTTGATGAACTTGTACCTTCAGGGTGGCTGAGTACTGATTTCTGATTCAAAAGGCAATTTTTTTTCACTGACATTTTTTTCTCTTTTGCATTGGCAGAAATCCTTTTTTTTCTGTGGGATGTTTGTGTAGGAAGGAAGACTAATAGCTATGAAGAGATTTCCATATTCAAAGTGGGCATATAAGAACCCAAATCTTTTGCAGTGCCGAGTTTCCCCAGCTGCTGCCTCTCACAACCGAGAAATTACTCTCCTGCACTAAAATATTTTCAGAGTTGTTCTAGAGCACTTAGATATGTTGCTTGTGCAGTTTTGTCTTCCTTGAGCAATGACAACCAGGTGAGGAAGGTGGAATTACAGAAGCCTAATCCTGAGCAGAAGTTTCCATTTCTGATAATGTAATTGAATGTTGTGGTTTATTTTTGGAAAAAGAAAAAGAATATAAATGTAAGTTAATTAGAGTTTCTTTTCATCTCCTTACTGTAATATTCCTGTAGGAGAAGAGGACCCTGTTTTGTGTAGCAAGACAGAAGCATTAGATAAACTGACCAACCAACCATCAGTGCTACTCCAAATTTCAAACAGCAGCTATCCCAGAGCTGCTCTGTTGCCCGTAAAGGAAAGTCTTAGGATTGTCCTGAGGTAAAAGCCTTCCTCTGAGTTGATTTTCCAACTGGGGATGCCAGTTTTATATTTATGTTAATTCCTGGTAAATTCTTACTCCCAGAGAGAGATCCATTGCTCCTGTCATTGCCTCTAACTTGTAAAATTAGCCCCGTGTGTCTTAGTGGCAGTGAGATCCCAGCCCAGGCATTCACCAGAACCCTGGTCATCAGTATTTGGCAACATTGCTGTTACAAATGGTCCCTTAATCAGGAAATTTAGCCCTTGCTGCAATCAGTCAGGTGCAGGATGAAAGGGGTAGGTAGAAGGAGAGACCAGGAAGGGGGGGGGAATGCCTTTCTTTGCCTCTTGAAATCCCACTTGAAGTGTAACTTGACCTCTGCAGACCTTGTGCAAAGCAAACAAGCAAATGCCATTGAAGACTTAGGACAATACTCCAACGAGCGGTTTGGACGTGATAGTTTTACCCTGCAACATCTGTTTTGGTTTTCTCCTCTTTTCCCTGTTTTGTTTTCCACCTCTGCCTCAAAAAATTCTTTTCTATTTTCTCTCTCTCAGAAGATTTGCTCTGAAATTATGCTTGGAGTAGCTGATCATATCCTCCATATCAGAGAGGGTTCTTTTTGTTTGTATTTTATGACTGTGTTGGGTTTTTTTTTTTCAGTTGAACTGCCTCTTCTTGCTAGTGTTGTAATGGTAATTATAATAATAATAATAATAATGGTCAGCTGTTCCCAGATTAGTAAATTATGTATAATTTATTTTACACCCCCCCCTTTTTTAACTTTATTTTATTCTGTTCTAATTTGGCAGTGCAGCAAATGAAGCTGTTAGGCTATTTAAAATGGATACCCCTCCCCACCTTGCCTTTTTATATATATATAAATATATATATATATATACATATGAAAACAAATCGCTTCTTCTTCTGCTCACACCATTTCTCTTTCTTTTATTTTAATTTTGGCCCCAGCCATGTCAACTTCTGATGTTTATTATGATGGAGTGAATTAATGGGAGTGTTGTTTTCAATCTTAATTAACTTCTGCTCTCTCATCACTCATTTTAGTTATTTAATTACACCAGTCATCTAGAGCCAATTTTTTTAAGCACTCTGTTTGGATAAGAAGGAAAAAAAAATAGACAATTGTTTTTATATCATTATTATGTACAATGTGAAAACAGATATTTGCTCCTTTTTTTTTCTCTTTTTTTTTTTTTTTTTAAAAACTTTTAAATTTGTTCCCTGTCTTTGTGAACAAATTACTTCTGACTCTTGTGGGTTCACCTCACATTTGCTGGATGCTTGATTTCCACCACGTTATAGAGACTCTCTGGTTTAATTGTGTCACTTTTTGGGCTACCCAGAATACTTTGTTTTAGCTCCAGGTAGGTGCCACTAGGGCAGATGTGATTGGAGCAGGTCTTGGGCACGTGGGCTGGAAATCCGGCCTCGGGGACATCCATGGGAACAAGGCCCTTTGACTTCAGCGGGACCGAGTTTCAGCCCTGAACTTCAGGCTGCGCTGCAGGAGCCGTTCCTGGAGGCAGCCCGGTGTCTGTGGGCAGGGTGGCTCCTGTGCTGGAGGAGCTGGGGCAGCAGGACCTTCTCCCGGAGCCCTCTGCTTTGCTCACCACCTGGGCCTGGGCTGAACGCTGATTTCCTTACCGTACACATTTCCATCCGAGAGGCTACGCTGGGGTTCCCCCAGGGTGGCTTTAGCAGACTCCACCTCCTGCTTTTGGATGTTGAAATCCAATGCAGAAATGTTAAAAAGGAAAAAAAAAAAAAAAGGCCAAAAGAGAAAAATGTTGGAAAAAAAAAAACAAAAACACAACAGCTCTGGGGTTCCAAACCAGAAAAATACCAAAAGCCTGCGCTAATGTTTTTTTGGGTCCAAGGATGATCACCCATATATCCTTTGGCAGTAGAAGACCAGATTTGAAAATGAGGCCCTGTTTGTCCCTTTTTAATTTCTTAGGGAAAAAACCCACAAAAAAACAACAAAACCCACAAGAAACCATACAAAGAGAAACATGCATTTATAAAAAGATCTTCTTGTCTTATTTCTTTTTTTTTTTTTTTTTTCCCTGGGTTTTTTGCCCTGGGCAT